>JALIZH010017818.1:0-55000 GCA_030522465.1 Rhipicephalus appendiculatus
ATGACTTTCAGGCAGTAGGGAAGCATCCGCTATGCCATTATTCGTTATTCTGCGGATAAGCGAGTTACACCGCTACACATATTTAACGCGTTATGCGGACTTTGTGCTGTGGCTGATGACGCCGAACTATGGCTGAGCCCTTCGTAATGGGTTGGAAGCATTCAACGACCCACTCGTTGTGCGATTCGCATTGTGTGACGCCTTGGTTGTTATTTAACTCTTTTACGATGATACATTACATATGTCAACACGCTTCCTTGCCCGGCATCACACATGTATAGGGTGTTGTTGTGAAAGAGTTTGAAGCACTAGCGCAACTCTGGGGTAGAACACTTCCACGCAGAGTTCTCGGGTTGAAATCTCCATCACTCTTCAAAATTCTTTCTAATTCCATTTTTTTTTCTTATTTCTCGCGATAGCGGTTATGGATATCAGCGTTGGCGGCGGCATATAATGACGCCAAAATCAACTGTTGTTGCGATCTCAATACAGCTTTCGCTGTAATATCTAAGGGCCTCAACCACCATCACTGTTGCCAAAGCCGTGGCCGATAGCCCAGAATGGCTGCTTACAAGTGGTTAGATAGGTGATGGGTGGCAGCACAGAATAACAGCCACCACCGGGGTTACCTGTCGAGCAGGTTGACGTTATCGCTTCACATTGAAAAGCCAGGTTGAGGGCGCGGAAGTTAACCCTCTTTGAGAGGTGCTTATGCTTGGTTGATGTTGACAGTCAGCACAGTAGCCGACGGTTCTAGAATTTCTTTCTCATTTCATTTTTTCGAATTTGGCGGCGACGGCGGACAACTATCCCACTGCCACTGCCATTGTGATCTGATTGCAGCTTTCGCTGTAAAACGACAAACAAATACGTCATTTTAGTCCTCCGAGATTTAGGGAGCGCCCACCGCCATCGCTAAGCCTGCAGCATCGATTATTTGAGCATGGTTTTCGAAAGCGGTGCCAAATCGACACGAATACTTTGCTGTCGAAGCTTAAAGGGCTTCCAAAGCACACCGCGTTCAAAGGCGAGACAGTAGTTTCATTCTCGCCTTCACTACCCTTCCTACAAGCGCTATCTTCTCCTCGCCACTTATTTCTTCAAAGAACACGTGGAATGTCAGCGCTAAGCGTCGAGGCAGTTAGGATTTCGCGCTTTTCGACTACACGCTGCTATCTCTGCTTGCGCAGTCGCAAACGCACAAAACGAAGTGATATCAGTCATGCAATACAAGGCAGAAAGGGCATGTGACTGCATGATAAAGCAGAGTACCAAATGAACACTTGAGCGCAGCGGGGTCGTGCGGGGGCCCAGGAGCCGGCGTGCTTCAAACTCCTCAGTTAATAATAAAGTTTTTCTCCTCCTCCCTCGTTATAGGGGCAAAGCACCTTATGGTCTAGGCTTCTCCGTTGTCTGTCCGTGTGTCCGTCACGGCACAGCACATGCAAGGTACCCACTATACGCCATAAATTACCGTAACTTTCATCAAGTAGGGAAGCACCCACTATGCCATTATTCGTCATTCTGCTGATAAGCGAGGTACCCGCTACACATCTGTAAGGCATTATGTGCACTTTGTTTGGCCTATGGCTGATGACGATGAAGAATAAGCGCCTTGCAGACCACATTCTCTTTCTGCCATGGATGAAGACGAACGTGAACGCGCTCTCGCCCGCGAAAGGCAACGCTGACGCAGAGAACAAGCTACCCCGGTCATGAGAACTCGCGATGAAGCGGCAAAGCGGCAACGCCGACAAGCTGCTACCCCGGATTTGAGGGCGCGGGAATGTCCAGCTCAACGGCAAAAACACATTGCACACGCGTTGTACACACGCGTTGTCGCTCATTTACATGCGCGAGTGCGGGCAATGTCACGGGTGATTGACGGTAAGACCGATACCCAGTGCTTCGCCCACTCGTCATGATTCACTTCGTGGAGATGCGTGTACTTTTTTTAGTATTAGCGAGTTTTAGTATAGCGAGAAACAGCAAACGCAAGGATTTAGCGTTAGCGTTAGCGTTGCGTGCTCCACACTAGACACTTTTAGTTGAGCGTACTCAATAAGCCTACGTACGCAGCACGATACGATGCGTACGCTGCAAGCGAAGCGCTCAGCAACACTTTTAGTTTACCGTATCGACCGTACTGGGATGCGTTTCGTTCAACTAGACGTATCATATGTGAACTGAAACAGCTTTCGAGTGCTTCTTAGCGCCATCCTGCGGTAGCGGCCGTTATAACGGCCACTGGCATCCAAGTCGAGCTGAATCATCGGATGCACGTTTATACGTACTGTGCCATCTTGAAATCTGGGGTGCTATGGCGGAACGATTCCTTTTTCTATTGCAACTATTTTCCGCGTGACTAAGAAAGAATAGAAAAAGGAATAGGATCGTTCCGCGATAGCACCTCTTTTCGCCGCCATTAGCCGTCTGTGATTGGTCGAAGCGTCTGTCCATCAAGCAGCCGTAAAAAAAGCGTGACGTCAGAATGACGTTTACACACAACGGGAGCCGGCGTCGCACGTTCCCGCCCACTGCTGACGTAAGCATCAACGTCACGCGGAAAAGAATTGGAATAGAAAAAAATCACAGCATATCCACGGAGTGAATGATGATGAGTGGGCGAAGCTCTGGAGGTTCATCGATAAATCGTGAATCATCCGTGAATTTTCGTTCAGTACATCATCAAAGACGTGACAAACACTGTGTGTATATATACAAGAAATTTTATTTATTCGTAAATGGTAGCTAGACGTGGCTTCCGGTCCCCCTTCATTATAACGGCTTTATGGTCGGTGGAGTGGAAGGATAGGGGTTCTTATATGGCTCCGTAGAGGATTCCTAGAGGGGAGAGAGGGGGGTGAGCGTAGAGGAGAGGAGGAGAGGACGCACATCCGCTGTGGGGATGTGGAACGCGGACGCCGCTCCGTAGAGTAGAGGATTCCTAGAGGAGAGAGAGGTGGAGGGGACGCGCATGCTCTGGAGGGGTGTAAGACGCCGGCGCCGCTCCGTACAGTAGAGGATTGCTAGAGGAGAGAAAGGTGGAGGGGTGTAGGACGCCGGCGCCGCTCCGTACAGTAAAGGATTCCTAGAGGAGAAAAAAGGGGGGTGAGTGTTGGAGAGGAGAGAGAGGGGGGAGGGGGGCACGCATGCTCTGGAGGGGTGTAGGACGCCGGCGCCGCTCCGTACAGTACAGTAGAGGATTGCTAGAGGAGAGAAAGGGGGTGAGCGTTGGAGAGGAGCGAGAGGTGGAGGGGACGCGCATGCTCTGGAGGGGTGTAGGACGCGGGAATAAGGGATGAACTAAGCCCCCGCAAGCACATCCAAGCAAGATCAAGGACTGGAGTCAACCTGGGCGACAGAGACCACCTGCCTCGCCATTGCTAAGCTGCCCCTCTATGCTCTCGGCCATGACTCTAGTGACTGTAGTGGTGGTGGACGGCCTTATTGTACTACAGTGTTCTGCTTGACATAGATGGCCACACCGCGTGCGGGACGCTCTGCTTCCTCGGTGCAGACGATGGGAACTAGAGGTGGTCTGGAACGCGCTTATTCTTCATGGTCATCAGCGTCATCGTCATCATTATCACGAGATACTGCCGGTTACGCCGGACGCAGGACAAGGTTAGACTAAGAGGAGCTTCGCCCCTAAAAGGAATCGTTCCGCTATAGCACCCCAGGCTGCTCTTTCATTCGAGATGTAGCGAGAGTGTCACGTAGCTAGCGCTACGTCTCGTTACGTTTGCGTGCGCCGGATTTTTTTTCGGGCGTACGCACGCATCCGTGAAATAGATACGTTACGTACTGCGCATGCGCACTTCTCTCCCGTAGCCATGCTGCGTACGTTGGCTCGTTACGTACGCTAAACTAAAAGTGTCTATTGAGCATGCGCAGAACGTAAACGTAGCCCGAGCTCTTACGTACGTACGCTATTTCTGGAATATAGCGTTCAACAATAACGCACGCAAGAGATTACGTATGTAGGGCAAGATGGCGGTGCCTGTTGAAGCGAGAGCCGTCCACTTCGAATCTTTCTAGTCGTCGGCCTGCATTATTAAGCGCATTCACTCCTAAATAATGCTCGTATTTGATTTAGATTTGAGTAACGTGGCTTCGCCAGCCGTTTACTGCCGATAAAATAGCTCTGTTTTCGAGATACGTTGCCGATTAGCGGTGTAGTAGGCCTAACAAAATTTGTTTACGAGGTTCGCTCATGTTTTTGGTAGCCGCGCAGAGATGGCGACGCTGTATTCATTCACCTGTTTCCAAGATAAGGCAAAGACGGCCACATGTCAATCCGAGACAGGTTACAGGGTCTTGAAGAATACTCTATTGCGGTATATATCGAAAGAAAGTGATGTGTTTCGGGCCGCCAGACACAATACTGAACCAAATGCAGCACGGACACGCAGCAGTGGTGACTTTGGATCCTGAAGCTCGAGTTTTGCACTTGTGGATTCTACAGTGCATTTAGTGTTTTTGTCTAGATGGCGCCGTATGCGCTTGCGTTAGCGTTAGCTGGAATGCCTCTCGCTGTACTAAAAGACCACTGTTTGCCACGCAGCGCGTTCCGTATTAGCGTTAGAGTTGAGACTCGCGCTAACGCTAACGTAAGCGTTTCCCGCTATACTAAAACTCTCTATGTTCAGAGGCTGTTTAGGGGCCATTTAAAGACATGAATCTAAAGCAAATAAAATCATCACTTCGCAGCTAACGAGCTACAGCTAGGGCGAACGGCGGCCACTTGATAGATTCGAGGTGGACGGCAACTGCTTTTGGCAGTGCGGCCATCATTATTTTCATGCGCGCGCTGGCGCAGTTCACACCCAGTATCCGCTATACGCAGAGTATTTTGCGTATACCGGATTACTGGACATACTAAAACTATCTACCATCGTTCTTTCAAGGTCATAACGGTGCAGCCACAACACCGGTCTGGTAAACTGCCTTTTTGTTATGCCTAACCTTACACAACTGGTATGCGGCTAAAGCCATTTGCTGTGAGAATGCTTTGAATGGTTCGGATACATCCGTTGTTGTGTCAAGAGGTCTAACTATGTGTCGCAGCACGTGCTTCTTATTCACGCCTTGCAGCTCGCGACGTGCCTGTTACTTCCTGCGAGTCCCGGAACCCATCTGAGAAGAACGGAGGGCTGTATTATCTTTACATTAGAACCTATATGGACGCGATGCTTTGGTGACAAACTCTGACTCACAGCGTTGTACCTGTGTAATCACGGCATTTAGATCGTCGACACATATCCATTCCGTCAAACGCATTCTGCTGACTGCCCGTGCCCGCAGTCGCACACTGCGGTTTGCCACGAGGCAGTCGGCAATGGTTGCCGGATCGGTGTTCAGTCCATCTACGCTGGCGTCACTATGAAAGAACGATAGAAATTACTAACAATATGTGGGTCATGTAAGCTATTAGTTTTGTATTCGGTGGTGTATGTTACGTTATCAGTGCGCGTCCGCTGCTCTGTCAATTGAACTGCCCCGGAGGTCGCTCTGGCAGAGGACTGCGCACGTTATCCCAAGGTTGGAGGTAAAATTTCTACAAGCGGCAGGTACATTGTTCACCAACTTTAATTCCTTTCCATTTATATTTACTACACGACAGTTACACTCCGTAGGATAATAGCATCAGTGATAGAATCAATACATCAACTGAGAAGAAAAGAAGAATATGACTTTCGCCTTCGAGTCGTCTACGGGGTATGCGTAAAAGACCCCGTGCCTACTTTCATTTAGTGCTGTTCCAAGAACGCGTAGTTAAGGACCGCAAAACGCAACATAAAGGGCACTGCAATCCATTCGACGTCTCCAGTAACTAAACAATTTTGAAAAATGCTTTCGGTGGAACGCCCCCTATACGTGGTACGTTACAACGTCACTTTGAGGTTCTTTTAGATGCAGTGAGCCTCGCCAATTCTGTTGTCGGTTGGCGAGAAAAAAAAGGGAAATGATTTCGGTGTTGCTGTGTATATCGGCAAGAGCTGCTGAAAAGTCATAACGTGATGGGTGACGTCATAATGTGTTTTTTTTTGCCTCGCCCTGTTCACGCTATCGACGGTCACTTCTTGTGCTTGATCAAGAATCTAAAGCTTTCACTTTTATAAATATAGGTAGCAAAAATGAAAGACGCAGCGCTGTCCGTGACTCGGTGAAAGATTAATGTTTAGGAATGAAGAAACCGCTGAACACCTGAACTCGTTGAATCCTTTATTAAAACTCATTCAACCACATCAAAGGGCCCCTGAAGCACTCAAACACGCTCGCGTGCTCCTCTCCGTGTATTTCCGCTATACGCAACGTCCGTCGTGACGTCACCTGTCTGATTAGATGACGTCATGAGCAACAGACGCTGTCAGTGGGCGAACAAGCTGTTTTCTACTAGGTGCGCATGCGCCTTGCGTCTTCACCTCGGACGCTGAGGAAGGACACTCGGAGAGGTAGACAGACGAGCCAAGGAACTCAGTGTACCGAAGGAAAGATCGAAACGAGCACGCCAGGCTATGGCCACTCTCGATGCTCTACTGCAGAGAATTCAGCACATCGCGGGCCGAAACCCCCTTCTCATAGGCGGCGATTTTAACTCTCAGCACACAGACTGAGGTTATCGGTACACCACAGCACGGGGTCGCAGGCTTTGGACTACCATCCAAGACCTGCGCCTCACTACACATAACTTTCATACACCAACCCGAATCGGCAATAGCGTAACCATGGACGCTAGCCCGGATCTCACTCTCAGCCGTTCACTCTAAGATATCTCATGGTCCCGTAGACCACACACACTTGGAAGCGACCATTACATTATCGCCATACAAATACTTCACACGCCACACAGACCTCGACTACTCACCCATAATCTTATTCAATGGGACGCTATCCGATCCGCTCGTCGGGAGCTCCCCAATACCCCGATACATGACATTGATCATTGGGTCACATCTCTCCTGAATGACATTACCGCACACTATCAACACATTTCCACACCACCCGACACCCCTACATTGGACACTCGCCTAGCCCACCTCTAGGAGGCGCACCACACCATTCTGGAGAGATGGAAACGACAGAAACATAACAGAACGCTAAAACGCCGACTAGCCAGGCTACAGACACAAATAACTGCACACGCCGAGGAGTTGTGCCGCTCCAACTGGGGTCAGGTGTGCAACAGCATAGCTGGCAACCTCTCCACAGAGCACGCATGGCACCTCTTACGGCACCTTATCGACCCCACACACTCACGCACCACGTCACAACATCACATTACACGCCTACTTCACAACTCCACGCTTTCCCCCCCCGACACCCTTCTGGACCAACTGCGCACAACACACACGGCACCCGGCACCCGGCACTTCATCCCCTGTCCCACCCTACACAGGAGCCCCGAATGAGACCCTAGAATAGTATATTTCAGAGCAAGAGGTCCGTATGGCCCGCCAGACCATCCGCACAAACTGTGCACCGGGAAAAGACAGGATTACTAACTCTATGCTCCGTAACCTGCATGATCAATCGATTGCCCAGATTACAGAATACTTTAATAAATGCTGGAAGGAAGGCACCCTGCCACAATCCTGGCGCCATGCCAAGATTATCTTCATCCCTAAACCTAAAAAAACCCCTTAACATATCAAAACTCCGGCCCATTTCACTCACATCGTGTCTCGGGAAGCTTCTCGAGCACTTTGCACTAAACAGACTAACTCAACACATGCACGACCGCAACCTATACCCGCACAGCATGGTGGGCTTCCGCCCATGTCTTTCCGCCCAAGATGCCATGCTTCAACTGACGCACGACATCCTTGATCCTATCCTCCCCGCTCATACTAAAGCCGTCTTGGCCCTGGACTTAACCAAGGCCTTTGATCGCATAGAACACCGAGCGATCATGGCGGCTCTTTCCCCCCTCAATGTGGGCGTTCGTATGCACGCTTACATACAAGCCTTCCTCTCGGGACGCACGGCCGAGGTTCATATGGGCCCCCCATGCGTCCCCTCCATACACCCTCAGCGGAGTAGGCACTCCGCAAGGTTCAGTCCTTTCCCCTTTTCTCTTCAATGCCACACTCATTCCCTTAGCCCGCGCTTTTGACAATATCCCTCACCTTCACCACACCCTCTATGCAGACGACATCACTCTGTGGACCAGCCACGGTAGTGATGGCGACATAGAGGAAACATTACAAACCGCCGCCAACATTACACATCAACACGCCCAAAGCATTGGCCTCTCCTGTTCCCCGGAAAAATCTGAGCTGCTTCTCATACGCCCTTCCCCACGTACTCTTCCCCCATCACCGTTACTCTGACCGGCCGCCCTATCCCGGAAGTCGACACACTCCGCATCTTGGGCCATCCAAACAACGGCCGTAACACTTTCACCATCCGGAAACTCAAGCGAGTGACGGAAGCGCTCTCGCACCTCATCCGCAGAGTTTCTGGCAAACACTATGGCATGAAGGAACACGATTTGTGTCGTCTTATTCATGCCTTCAAACTGAGCCGCTTCCTATATACAGTCCCGTATCTCCGACTTCGACAAGAAGAAATAGCCACCCTGGATGCCATGCTTCGTAAAGCCTACAAGGTGGCTCTCCACCTCCCACCTAACACACAAACCACTAAACTTCTTCAGCTTGGGCTCCATACACGAACTCATAGAGGCCCACATACAAGCCCAATACACTCGTCTAGCTCAGACTGCCACCGGACGCCACATACTTGACAACCTCAACATTCACATACCAGCAGCCGACCCCACACTTCTACCAGTTCCTCCACCCATACACACACAGCTCACCATAAAACCTCTCCCTAGAAACACCCACGTTACATACCATTCGGCCCGCCGCAAGACCCGTGCAGAAGCTCTCCACAAATACTACGGTTCCGAAGAGGACGCCGTATGGGTGGATGCAGCTTGCACGGGCGACGACGCGGCAGTTGCAGTCGTTGATCGCACTCCAACCCATCGCAGCTCTCCGCCTCCCTCCTGCATCCACCCCGGAATCCTCCGAAGAAGCCGCGATCGCGCTTGCCCTCACACACACTGATGCCCAGTACGTCCTTTCCGACTCTAAAACCGCAATTCTACATTTTGCGCGAAGACGAGTCCACGAGACCACTTTCCGCATTCTCAACTCGCCCACCAAAAACCCGGCCCCCCCCATGTGGAGCTGATCTGGGTGCCTGCACACTCTGGGAATCCCGGCAGCGAAGCCGCCAATGACCACGCCCGACGCCTCATCAACCGGGCGGCGGCGGAATCGCTGCCGGGCTCTTCCAGGGAGCGCATGCATTCGTTCAACGAGATGACCCAAGCATATCGCGCCGAACGCCAGCTATACCCCCCACACCACCGATCCCTGGACAATTTCATCAAATATTATGGCGTCGCCTTCAGGCCCGCACACTTCCCTCCCTCTATTTCCTTTCCCGCATCTACCGTGGAGCATACACCCCGTCCTGTGCTCAATGCACCCACCCCCACGCTACCCTATATTGTACATGTTGACCCCGTTGCACAATACATCATCTACGCAGATGACACAAGCTTATTCTTTTCAGGTACAAACATAAATCATCTCGTGAATACAGCAAATTCAACATTACAAAAGATATACACCTGGACTCTTAAAAAATTCTTTACTCATAAACTGTACTAAAACAAAAGCTGTTCTTTTTCGCTCCAAGGGCCCACTCAGTGAGGTCACTAGTTCCTTAAATCTTATGTTAAACAACAGCAAAATTGAATTCTCTTCTACCGCGAAATCTTTAGGCGTTCTCTTTCATGAACACATGAAATGGGATCGTCATACGGAACTTCTGTATAATAAGCTCAGCGAGGTCCTAGGCGTATTGAGGAAATGTCAGCGTGTTCTACCAGTTGGTCAAAAACTGTTGGTATTCAATGCGCTCTTCATGTCTCATCTACGCTATTGCAACCTAATTTGGGGTAATGGAACAAAGAAATCCATAATTAATCTTATTATCCTACAAAAAAAAAAGGCTCTACGTTCCGTTGCAAACCTTCCTTTTAACGCCCATACTTCAGAAACGTTTGTTAAATATAATATAATGAAATTAGACCTTCTATACGAATACTCTTTATTAATCTCTTTTAGGTCTGACACCATTAAAAGTCGCGGCTATATACACAGTTTAGCAAATCTACAACCAAATCCATCTACGCGCCGAAACCGACATTCCGAGCATTGGCATGTTCCGAGGCCACGAACCAATTACGGTTTCGAGGCACTGTGTTATTGTTTACCATATACTTTAAATAATTTCAAAATCACACATGAAAATGTACGTACTCTTTCAAATTCTTCTATTTTAAAAGCGCTCTGTTAATATATGTTCGTATTATTATATACTTTTGTTTGAACATTTTTCAACGTATTGTATGTGCAGTGTTGGTTTGGATTGTGTTTAAATTTACTTTTCTTTTTACCGTCGTGTTTCCACAGTGAATCTGGGACGTGGGGCATTGTCAAGCTGTTACATGCAGCTTTTTTTCCCTGTCCCAACCACAAGCTGTAAACTGTTTTGTGGTAAATAAACTCAACTCAAACTCAAACTCAAACCCTTGCCCACATCCTCCTGGAATGCCCGGCGGACCCTCCCCCGCGGGGCCCGGAGCCACTGACCACATGGGAGGAATGGGAGACCCTGCTGCGCTCGACGGACCAGGCCAAGCAGAAGATTGCCATGGACCGGGCCGCCCACGTCATGGAACTGCACGAGCTAATGAACGCATAGCGCAGTGGGGTCGTGTGGGGACCCTGGGATGCATGTGCCCGAATACCTTGGTCGAATAAAGTTTTACGTCCTCCTCCTCGAAACGAGCAAACGCGTGAACTTCGCGTTCGCTGCAGACTCGCGCACAACACGAACGCCACAACTAAATTTGGACCTCTGCGTGATTTAGGGGCCATTTAATGCATACAAACGGAAGAATTAAACACTATAACCTATTATATTCTAACATTCAATGCTCGAACCTTTAATGTCGCATTAAGGACAACTTTCATATCTAGTCTGTGTAACCCGTGATCAGGTTTTCAGGTCCGCCTCACAGTCGCGGTTGACCGGCTTGACGAGTCCGATGAACGTCGCCGTCGAGCAACACCTGAAGCAGGGACCTCCTCGTACCAGGACTTTCCCTTGGCGTCGATTTAACCCCGTGACTCGTTGCTCCCAGCCGTCGGTGTCGCGTCTGTAGTGTATGTGCACGCACTTCAGCTGAGCTGATCGGGCGACGCAGTCACGGACACATCGCAATGCATCGGCGTCCGAGTAGAACATTGGCGTCACAAGGCACATGTGCTGCAGGCTGGTCATGCGGGACAAACTGTCCTGGAATGATTGAAAAGATTCACGTGAGACCGATGGAAAATCACTCAATTAATCAGCAAGGACGTCTATTTGCGCGCACGGTTGGACAGTTGGAACGAGAACACAGGCTGTAAACTGTATGTTCGGAAACCTAATGCGCATGTGCGCGTCACAGTTGAACGGGATACGCCCGCTTGAAACGGGCATAAAAACAGGCAAGAAATATATACGTGCGAAGGGTTCCAGAAACATAGGAGCACGTTTAGCACCATGATTTGCTGGGGTTTCTAGCAATCTTCGAAACAAAAGATCGAAGTTTAAGGAAAGACAGGTCGGTATCGGCCACATTGAACACGTCAAAGTTATGTCGACGTCGCGTAGGGCAGGGCACCCCACCGAGCACTGGTGTGCTGCTTGCTCTCCAAATAAACGAACGTCGAACGGACGGAGGCCATTCAAATTTGACGAAAAAGACATGCATACTAAGAAATCGAGTAAAGGGACGCATCTCCAGCTTGAAGTATTACGTCAGCGCCGCTTTGAGCGATGCCCAACGTGAAAATAACATTAACTACCGGGGTTTCACGTGCCAAACCCACGATAACATTATGAGGCGCACCGTGGTGGGATACCCCGAGCAACTTTCCAGCACATGATATTCTTCAAAGCGCAGCTAAATCTAATAACGCGTGCGTCTAGAATTTTCCCTTCCACCGGAAAAGTGACCGCCGCCGTCGAACCCGCGACCTTCGGGTCTGCCGACGAGAACCGCACCACCGTACCATGCGCAGCGACCGCTTCGCGGGGCCAAAGCATCCAAAAGGGAGCCTTTCTCAGTCGGGGAAGGAAGTGGCCTTGCGCCCTGGCGACATTCTCTATGGCGCTGATGGAATTTCAGTGTGATCGCTGAAAGTTAATCACGCTTTTTACGGCAAGTGACACAATCAGGTTGCGCAAGAGCTTCGAAGCAACAAAAAGTCCCAGTTTCGCCACAAGGCGAAGCAATGAATGCGATAGCAACAAATTGGAATGCCAAGCGACGAACGGCAAGCAGGTCGAAACGTGCAGCGCGCTGCTCACGCACACATGACGAAAACAACACGCACAGGGCGAGAGCGAACTAAAAACATTCACAGCTCGACACTTAACGCGCTGCTCAAACAAAAAAGTGCCCCCCACCTCCCCGAAGGGAATCGTGAGGAAATGCGAATGCATTTCGCGCGCGCTTCACTCCATTTATATATGGTGGTTGTGGTTCGAAGACGGAAAAGGCGCCTAATTTCTGCAGCCCGGTCGAGAGCACGGCGCAGCGCGTGTTTCTTTTTTTTTTTATATATGTGCGAGCGAGCGGACGGGAGAGTGGGGCGCTGGGAGGAGAGAGAGCGATCGGCGAGAGAAGGAGCGGCGAAGCATGCACCTACCCTCTCCTACACTCTCTCCACACACGCGGGAGCTCCGCCGAGCTCCCGCGATGCGAGCGCCCTCACACACCAGAGCGCGCTCCTCCTCTCCACTCACTCTCCGCTACTCCGCCCGCACCACCTGCTCCGGTTGCTAGGGGCGAGGATAAGCGCGCGCCCGCAGCTGTTGCTATGGGAGAGGGAGTGAGAGCGGAGAGATGCGGACGCCGCCGGATGCGCCTGACATAGCCCGACTAAGAAATGCATTCGCATTTAAAAACGACGCACGAAACGTATTCACAAGTACAGACGAGCGCGAACTAACAAGTGTCACAGTTGTTACTTCGCTGTGTTTGAAAAGCGTGCTCTTTTCGCAAACGGGGAGACTGCAGCGAACGATGTGACCTTCGCGCGCCCGGTAACTACAGCGCTATCTTTCCGGCGAGAGCCCTATTCTCTTCCCGTCCCTTGCGACTACTCAGCCATCCTAAACCATTACAGAGGACTAAGGCAAGCTTATTCCCTACCACACCGCACACTAAATAAGGAGGAATCGGTCAGCTGGAGGCAAATTCAAACCGGCACGTTTCCAAATTTGCACATCCTTAGTAAAATGCAACCCTCAGCATATTCCCCTCACTGCCCATGGTGCTCAGCTAAAGCTATCCTGTACCACGTCACGTGGGAATGTCAGGCCATTACAGCCTTAGCACCAATACAAAATCCCACAGCGGAGCGATGCGAAGAGCTGCTGGCCAGCGACAACCTGGAAGATCAGCTGCGTCTGATCGACCGGGCCCGCAGCGCCGCAAGCGGAGCCCTGGACTGAGGGCACCCCCCACCGCAAGCCAAGAATCTCTGACTACCCGGAGCTTCTCCGCAGAAATGTCTGGCAAATAAAAGTTTTCACCACCACCGCGAGATAAGCGCGCGCACGCACGGGCCCTGGTTCGATGCCACGTGTCGGAAACAGATTTCTGAATTATTTTTCTTTGAGGTTGTTATAAATATATAGATACATATACATATACGGGACATGACGGCGAAAACCAGCCGAGAGTGTCCATATAATTGCTATCGCAATAAAAAAGACAAACGAATGATGGCACTGTCGGCAAAAAACGTACGCGTCAAAAAGTGCCGCTCTTCACAGCGTCGAGGATAGGATGACTCACCTGAAAATGCTCATTGTTAATCAGGAGTTCTCGATGCTGCAGCACGAGGCAACGGAGAACCACGCACTTGCCAAGAAGCCCATACAAACGGTAGTGTTGCGGCCTCCCGACAAAGCGCCACTCAGCAAGTCGAAGTGCTGCAGCAGCTGCGTAATACTCCAAGTGCCAGAGTAGTACCTGATATGGGACGTCACACAGGGTCAGTCTGGCGACGCTAGTGGGCAACGACTTGGCTGGGTCGCACGGTTCCTGGACGTACAGGGCTCTGTGGAGGGCATTACAGGAAACGCAGCTCAAGTAACCTTCGAGGCTGACGACGCGCACGTCCAGGTCTCTCAGGTTGGGGCAAGCCACCCGCAGCATCCGCACAGCGGACTGCTTCGAAAACCAACAGGGGGGCACTCAGGGCGCCAGCAGGCGGCGACCCAGCCGGCTGTCCTGTAGAAGTCCTTCCAGGTTGACGTCGAGGTGAAAGTCAATGATTGATCCGGCCCGCACGAAAAATGAACTGACGCTGGCAGTTCGGAGGTGAACGTGAACATTTCCAGTCGGCCCAGCACTTCGTGAAGCCGGTCACACTGTGCCAGAGCGTTTGAGAACGTTCAACGCCCGACGTGAACGTGAAGTTCGGTTAGGTTTGGGCACAACACCAAAAGCTCCGAGACGAGCTCGAAGTTGCGGTCACCGCCGACCTCGACGTAAAGGCGACGCAGGCTGTGGTACCGGATGACATCCCGCATTTGCAGCGCTATGGTATGCATACACTCGATCTCGAAGTCGACGAGCGCGTCGGGGTCTTGGATGAGTGAGAACTCGAGCTGCTGCAGATACTGGAGTCGTTCCAGCATCAACTTGAGCAGTGTGCTAGGCGGAAGCGCGCAGGCAGCTCAGCTCAGGCGCCTGAGTCTCACGCAGGCTTATTTGCGCGCACAGCTCTGCCGGTTCGCCGAGGAGGCAGTTTCTGAGGACCAGTTCGGTGATGGCGCACGTGTTTAGAGCGTCAAGTTGCTGCACCAAGTCAGACACCTGCTCGTTCATGCTCAGGCACACGATTCCCACGACGGCGTTCACGGCCATCGTTCGTGCATGCGGCTGCCCCTTGTTCGAGTGTCCAGCGGATGTGGGTCGACCGGCGCGAAAAAGTTGTCGAATCGCCAGGCTCGCCTGTGGCGAATGCGCCTTCGGAATAGATGCGTTAAAATATACCCTTGCTCCATGGCCGTGACGTCATGACGGGACGGCGGCGTTCCGCTCGAATCACGTGATGCATTCCAGGTTAACGTGCCCCGGTTATCTGTAGAGCGATACTCGGAAATCGTATTATGATAAGCTGAGACCACGTGTACGGCCAAACGTCAGCCTATAGGCTCCGTGGAGACGTAACTCATGAAGGCGCCTCTAGCGGCAACAAGTGCAGATTTGGCAGGATGTTCTCAGCCGCTCGCTGCACCGGCCGTGGCAGTGCGATCCCTGCTGTCGTCAATCTCAAGCTGCCGCCAAGTTTGCTGCCGCATTAGCCCGACGGTGATAAGCTTTGATCGCTTAGTGAGCGAAGCCGCGCACGCTATACGCGTGCCGTTTCGCTCAACGGGCTCGTCGCCTCCGTTGTCGTTTTCGCCAAGAATTTGATGTGGCCGCGTTCGCCTGAGGGGGGCTCGAAGTAAAAAAAACGCACACGCGCTAACGCTACGTGTTCTCTTACGGCTGCTAACAATTTACCGTCTTTTGAAAGCAAACGGGAACGAAAACGCCTCAAGCGAAGCACTAAAGCTCGCACGGCGCAGTGGCTTGCCGCCGCTTGCGTTGTCTGCTCGCGTATCCCACCAAATCTGCTGCGGGGGCCGCTTTGGCGCTGGAGGCAGCGTGCGACGGTGGCGGCTCCTAACGTATGCACGGTGCCTATAGTAGTTCTCAAGGACTGGAAGGCGAAAATTAAGGGTTAGGAAATGCGCTAACATTCCGTTTCAGCATCAACAGTTGGTGCGATGTCGGCGTCATTTTTTTCTTGAACACTTATATCGGGGCCAACATTACCGTTAGCAGCCCAGAGTGGCAGCGATATGACGCGGTTATCACGAACGACCGATCATCGTAGGCGTTATACTCAAGAAAAAAAAATGTCGCGTTTTAATCCGCGATTGTGCGTCGGCATATCCGGCGGACCCATCCCGATATTCTGATGCTCGCCTATCTGCCGGCTCGAGCGAAGCGTAGCTGCTATCATCAGCGTTCGTCAAAGGACGCTTTCAACGCTTCATGCATCTGCGTGCCGGCACCGTGAAGAAATCTTGGGAGGCATGCGTTCTCCACATCGCCCAAGAATGCCGCCACTTTCACCCCTGACCGTGGGTCGGCGAAGATTGAGCCGTGAGTCTGAGTGAGTCCGGGTGAGTAATATTCCTGCGAGTTTGAATCGGAATGAGTCCGGCTGAAGGAAATTTTTCGTGAGTGTGAGTCCGATGAGTCCGGCTCAGGAAAATTTTCGGGAGTCTGAGTCCCAGTGAGTCCCATGCGCAAGACATATTTATTGAGTGAGTCTGAGTGAGTTACACTTTCTGCCGACCATTGTTCCTATCGACTCATCTTCAACATTACTATCGGCCTTACCTGGATTCACGTTTATACTCACGTCTATCACTCGTATTCCAAAGCACTATCGTTCGTACACCATTTCAATATTTATTGATTACAGGCGTGAATCACGTAGGGGGGGGGGGGGGTGCCTTAACCTTCCCGCCGCCAACTCTAGCCGGAAATTCCTTGATAAATATATCTTATATTGTCATCCCGTTCAAGAAATATGTCCTTACTGGTTTGCAACCACCCATAACTCGTATTCGAAGGTGCTATATCGAAAGGCGCCTAGAAGAGCATCGATTATGTGAAATACTGGTGTTAAAGAGCATTGACAACAGGGTCGAAAAAGCTAATTCTAGGCTAACGGACTCTTGAGTCGACTCACTCGGACTCACTCAGACTGAGATCGAGCCGTGAGTCTGAGTGAGTCCGGGTAAGTAATATCTCGGTGACTTAGATAGATAGATAGATAGATAGATAGATAGATAGATAGATAGATAGATAGATAGATAGATAGATAGATAGATAGATAGATAGATAGATAGATAGATAGATAGATAGATAGATAGATAGATAGATAGATAGATAGATAGATAGATAGATAGATAGATAGATAGAAACGGTGAAAGTGCTTTTGATTCTTCGCATTTAAAAACTAGGCATGCAGCCTCAATTCCGATTGACCTCTATGTAAAGCGAAACGCTTTTGCACCATATATGGGCCCGTGCCAATCTGTTGTGCGTTCTTGGAGAAAGCGTTCAACTGGTAAATTCAAAGCTGTGGGCTCCTCTTTACTGAACGTCCTCACAGAAGTGCACAGAAGAAGTTTCAGCTAGTGTTCTATGTGCTTGTGGTATGGTGCATCCGGTTGGTTGGTACCGCAATAGTAGAGAGAAGGGTTTGCTTTAGATATCCAACATACTCCGACAGAACGCACTAAGCATAAGCTTTCCCTCCTATCATCAGGTTATATATTTGCCGATTCTGGTCGCTACGCAGGACTAGAAGAGGTCAGCGATTATACAGAGAAAAGGGACGAATTGGTCAACATCGAATGCCTTCTGTATATGAAGCAAATGTCCTCTGAATGAATGCATAATTAAAACGCTGTAATCAAACTTACCTGTAAATTACGGGAATCGCGTGGTATAAAAAAACCTTTTGCATTACAATTTCTATTGTAATTTTACAATTTACCGAAACTAAAGCCGCTCTTTGGTATTTATGAAGCATTATGGAACAGCTGCCTTTCATGAGCTTCAATTTTTTCTAGGTGACCATGCAAGGACCAGATAATGCAAAGGACAATGATATGCCTCGACAGAAGTGGCTGTGCTGCACAGCCCTGACGAGACAATTGGTTTTACGGCCATTCGCTATCAACATGCATTTGCAACAGATTCGACAAGGCGGTTTCATCATTACCAACGGTTATAATGCACCCATCTGCACTCTTCAAGAGGTATCGAAAAGAGAGTCCAATCCCGCCGAGGACCGCAGACAGCTTCAACTCAGAGAAACTTGCTACGGCTCGACGGATTCATCGGTGCACCGGCCTGGCATCGAAACGCGTCCGCAAACTCGGGCACGTACTATCGCGGTCAGTATGAGCTACATGACGCGAGCGTGTGGCCCAGCGCTCTGCAAGGCTGTAAAGTGGCGCCGATCGTGTCATATTTTCGAGTTATTAGGAGAGAGTGTGGCTATTCCTGTAAGTGCGCATCACTCCCTATTGCTTATTTTCACCCTGGCCCTCTTTTATTTGAAGGAACAATTTGCCATATATTTAGCTTTACTGAAGAAAAATTCGAAGTCTGTGTGTCAAGCCACGGCGGCCGTTATCATTTTCGAAGCTGACATCACGACAGGGCAAAACGAGGGCGAGCGTGAAAGCAAGGCGAGGCGATGCACACTCAAAGAAACAGCTAAACGCTCCCCTGAAAACTCCAAGTTATTTCACGATTGGCGCCCCTGTACAACTTTACAGTGCTCTTGGCCACGCGCTCCCACGATGTAGCTCATACTGAGCGCGATAGTACTGCAGTAGCGCGTTGCACACGGAGTCCTTGTTGCCCTTCATGCTGCCCTGGCACTCCCAGCGCTCCCAAACATCACACCTGCGTTTTCACGACCACTTGTGCTCGGCAAGCTTTGCTGACACTTGTATTTGCGAGAGGAAGGCGAACGCCAGTAGTGTTTCGGTGACTTCACATTCCGGCTTGGTAAACATGCAGTCCCATAATCGGCTACCTCGCTCTGCTCGTAATTTAAGCGAGTTATCACAAGCATTTGTGCCTTTCTGTGCAAGCACAGAGGTGTGCTTGTCAGGGACCGAGCGCCAGTAGTCGAAACAACACGCACGTCAGAAGCCCGAACAAGGGGGGATCAGCTTTGTGCCGTCCAGAGAGCCCACGATGCGGCGGTCGGGCTTGCCCTGCCCGTCCCAACGTGGGAGAAGCCCACTACGCGCTAGTCGCGTCTCTCAGGACCAGTGGCGTAAATCATGGGGGGGACAGGGGGGTCCTGACCCCCCCTGTGTTCAGGCTGGGGGGGGGACACCCCATGCAAGTGTCCCCCCCTCGAGATTTATCATCCAAATGTCATATTTGAATTTCTTGACAGTCAAGGACAACGCACTCTCCATAAAACCAACTCTGAAATCTGAAGCACTTTCATTGAACAGAAACTAAGTACTGCTAGCCGGTACACACGATGGGGAATACATTTATGCGTTAGCACAAAAAGTAGTACAACTTTTATTGCATAATTTAACCCAAATGACGCAGCTGCAAAAATGCTAGCGCATGCTTACGAGTTGCTATAAGAAACTAACTTGGTCATGTGATGTCCCTTACTATTGGATACTCAGTGCTATTTTTTTCTGACCAGGCGCCGATGCTCATGCTTGTTTTGTTATTGTTATCATTATTATTATTATTATTATTATTATTATTATTATATGTTAATGCCTAATTTTAATTTTATATGATTAAAAATAAAGCATATAAATAAAAACAAAATGGCTGCCATTGCAAGATATGTGTCCCCCCCCCCCTGTGGTCTTTATGGATTTACGCCACTGCTCAGGACTATAAATAAAGTTCCACCAGCCATCCATCTCAGTCATCTGTGCACCCCTCCGTAACACGCAAGAAATAAAATGCTCATTTTTAATCAATTAATCGTTGAGGTTTACCGTCCCAAATTGCAAAGTGCAAAACGCGCCTCTGGCTGCATCTAGCATCTAGCACGAACTTTCGCTCACGGTAGACGCTGCTTTTTCGCTCAAAACCAGACATGCCAACGCCGCCGAAACCAAGCTGTCGCGATAGAAAAAAAAGAAGACGCGACTTGCATCAAGCGGCGGCTAAACGGCGAGAGAGAAAACACGAGAAGCATGATAACAGAACCTTACGACGCATGCGCGCGCGAGGAAAGGAAAAAAAAGTCACAGTTTCACCGCAAGGGTGAAGCAATGAATGCGATACCAAAAAATTGTAATGTTATACGAAGTGAGGCTGGCAGCTAACTCTTTTTGGATCCGATCTCACGCAACTCTAGAAAACGCTTGTTTAAGAGAATTCTCTTCGCGTTGAGAGCGCAGCACCTAGAAGGGTACACCGGCGCCCCGCTGTCGGCCGCCGAGAAGGGGAGATAACGCGCGCGCCCCCCGCTCGTAAAATCGAAGGTCGCTCGAGGGATCCCCCCCCCCCTCGCGTCTTTTCACGCTCACTAACGACGGGCGGGGCCGGTTATATATATACATATACATATACATATACGGCAAATGACGCGGACACCGACGCCAACGCCGACGGCGAAAACCAGCCAAGAGTGTCCATATAATTGCTATCGCAATAAAAGAAAGAAATGCAGAAACATAGGGAGAGGAGAAACATGCGCGCGCCTGAAGCAGTTGAAAGGCTGAAGCCCTGCCGTCGCCCGTCGTTGTCTTCGCCATTTTGACGCGTTCTTCAGTTGTTGAAGTTTGTCGGCGGCGTGTGCACGTGTGTGCGCGACTGTGATCTCGAGGCTGGACGTGAACGGCATTTAGCGACGGCAGTGCAACATCCAGTGCTGTGTGCGCGTTGGTTTCGTGATTGTCTGCAGACTCAAGCGAGCTTGCAGCTGCGTGACTGAGTGCCCGGCCAACACATGGTTGACATGGTTCGGCACAGTCGGGAATATGAACAGTAAGTGGTGCTTCTGTTTTCTCTGCTTCGCGTCCTATCGTCGTTCAGATGTGTAGTAGTGCATGGTGTGTCGCCTGTAAAGTACAATAAAAAACATTAGGCGCACATACCTGTGATGCCTGATGCGCGTTCAAAAAGCTTTTGTGAAGGCATAGGCGTCGCACGGTCAGTTTATCGAAGCTCGCATTCGCCTCGATAAAGTCAATTTGTGTGTTATAATTTATTTGCTTCCCATAAAGCATGAATGCGGCAGCGTGTTTGCAGAAAATATACACTTACACTCTTAAAAAAAGTTAGTAAAAAGCTTGTAACCACGAGCAAAAAGTTAGTAACAGCGGCTGTTACTAACTTCCTTGGGCCATTACTAACTTTTTCCTACCTTTTTACTACCTAAGTTAGCAGACACTTATAGGTTGCAACGGTTACTACCTCTTGCGTACAGTTACTAACTTTTTGCCATGTACCTGTTTAACGAAATTGCTAAACGAACCTTAGAAGTAATTATTACGAGCTGTTTGCAGCCTATTTACTAGCACGGGGGCCCAGTCAAATTCGCTGAGACGATATTAGTAAGCTTAGTGCCTCGTCTTGGCTTTTGATTATTAAACCATGTCGAAGCGGTGTTATGCAAAATAGAGATAACATATTGTTTGTCTTAATAAGCTTGATTAAAAGTTCTACGCTGTGTTACCTCGCACACCTAATCAAATGGTACGCTATATAAATATAGGCGCGTACCTTAAATTATTCATCGTAAAGCCTAGCTGCTCACCGGCACCAGCTGTGTTCTCCAAAGGTAGGGCTATAAATACTCCTGGAACCACTTACGAATTACACGTGTAGCTTAGACTAGTGGTTGTGTATCTGTGCTGTTCTCCTTCACGGCATTATATGCATAATTACCCATTGATATATTGTAATGATCATGCTCGCGAATTTGACCGTTATAAAAACGGGTGACTGATGAGGCGAAATGATCGCGGTTACTACTTTTTTTGGGGGGTAGTAACCGTTACTACCTATGTTTTACTAGTTAACAACGAGACGACTAGTAACCGCTACTAACTGAGTTTGTAAAGACGAGGATAGTAACGGTTACTAACCTCTCCGTTACTAACTTCACTTACTAACAGGGTTGTAACATATGTGACAAGTAGTTAGTAAACCGAAGTTAGTAAGTACTACAACCTCTTTTTTAAGAGTGTACGCGAAAGCCCGCGGTTATCATGCCTTCATAAGTGCTTTAAGGCCAACTATGTTTTCATTCGATTCAGTTGTCATTCTTGGCCGCCTCAGTGGTACAATGGTTACGGTGTTCGGCTGCTGACCCGAAAGTCGCGAGTTGGACCCTGGCCGCGGCGGTCGCATTTCGATGGAGGTGAAATGTTAGAAGCTCCTGTACTCTGCGATGTCAGTGCACGTTAAAGAACAGGCTTCTGAAGTCTTCATTAAGGCGGGCCTCATATTATAATTTTGGCACGTGAAACCCTCAATATTAATGTTATTATTAGTTGTACTGAATTTGTTTGTGCTTCTCTTCAGTCTCAGTGTCGACTTGTGTGCATTATTAACCTGTGGCATCACCCGGCGCTCTTGTTTTGGCAGATTTTACGCTGGATACAGAGTGAACTACACTGAGCGTCCTTGTTCTTCCGCCGTGCAACTATGGAAATTTATCGAATCACAGAATATTAGTGAGAATACTTTTCCCTAACATTCTTGCATTACACTCTTTTTCCGTGTCTAAGACAAAAAAAAAACATTTGCATCATTATCGCAATAAAGTTATTTTCCTTCTTTCCTTTGCATCATTATCATCATCATACCATGGTCTAATAACGTTATTAGGTTGGATTTAATTGACTAGTGGGAATAAATTCTGCTGCAGGGATATGATTATGGCGATATGTGACAGTCATCTGCTAAGTGACAGCGTGTATGGTGAAGCACATGCATTTTACGGTATTGTCACTTAACTAGTGACATATATCAGCACTGGAACCTTTCTGGATTTCATGTGAATATTCTCAGCCATTTGAAGATGTGAGCTGTGCCCGACTAATGCAGTCACATCAGCGCAAGTCAGCTCAACGCAATCTTGATGGTAGAAGGACAATCTTAAATAATTGTCTTGCATAAGACTATTATGAAGCTGTGAAGAAAAGCTAAGCAGCCGTTAAACATTATCACATTCAAAAACAACAACTACTAGTGTTCGGCGAGGACTAGACATCTTTAGTCATTTGTTATGGTTTACTTCTGTAACCCACGTGTAAGCTTCCTACATTCATGCTTCTTGATGAATGTAAATATTGAGTTTACATGAAGTCTTGTGCAGTGTGAAGGTTATCAATGTTTGTGCAGTTAGCAATGCTACACTACTGAACTTTATGTGTATATTTCGAAATGCTCCAAGACTTTATTTAACAGCAGGCATGTTTGCCAGCTGTTAATCTGGCTGGCCAAGCTGTGTAAACGAAGGGCGTAGGAGGGTAAAAGATAACAGAGAACAACTTTACAGGAAAGAAGAGTACGACACCTTTTAACGCCTGTCTCTAAGGTCACTTTGTGTAGGAAGCACAGCAACGCTTTTAATGCTAATATTAAATGGGATCAGCAATGATAAAATTATTACAGCATAATACTGTTAAATATTTTTTCCTGTAGTAATAGAAAAGCCTTATCCACTCTGTCAGTTTGTGTATTGTGTGCTGAATTATTTTTTCGTGTTCGAGTGCTTTAGAATAATAAATTTAAGAGCTAAAGAAGTGTTTCATGCATGGACGTCAAAGTGAATTTATGCCAGTTATCTGATATAGGTACTTGTGTGCTTTGCAGCTGATCAGTGCGGCATGAAATACTGAGTCACTACATAACACATATACAATTTCTTTTTTTGCTGTGCAGGTGTCGCTCAAGATAGTAGATGCAACGCTATGCATCTATGGGCACTGGCAGCTTTCTGACAACACTGTGAAGCTCATCTGAACGCTTCACAGAACCTGGGTTGGTAGGAGCAATCTCATTTGGATAGGGTGATCAAAAGAATGCATTTCTCTATTCTGCTATGCGTACCAGTTTGTGATAAAGCAAGTCACTGATACAATGGAAACCTTGAGAGTACCACTATTTTGAGTCCTATTTCATGGTAGCTCTTACCTCATAATATTGAAATTAGGCTTGAGCCCTGAACTATGAAAGTTAGGTGTACGTTTTAATTCATGGGGACACATGTTTTTGCCTATCGGGCTTATTCAAAACGTTGTCTCAACCCATTAGCGCCCAGTGTACTTTACAAAGTACACTTAATTTTTGGGAATAGAAAATACACAGTCCAATATTCTTATTTGCTAATTGGCATTTTTGAAGTCAGAGGTTGCAGTAAGATACTCCTAATCTCGCATGTTGACTAGGGTCAGTATTAATGGGAACACACAGTGATGCCAAAGAAAGTATAGGGGATGTTATTAGAAGTAATTGCAATGTAAATGTGAACAAAGAAAAGTGGATGAAAAGATAACTTGTGGCCGACAGGGACCAAACCTGCGACCTTCGGATAGCGCGTCCGATGCTCTACCACTGAGCCACGGCAGCAGTCATCCCCACGTTTGCATTTAAACGTGGGAGCGTCAGTCAGTGCCACCAGTAGCCACTATAGCGAGTCTGGAACACTTTTTTTGCCTGTTGGTGTCACGTAGCACGTGATCTTATTACGAGTTGGCAGCTGACCTGTAATTTCTCGCATACTACATCAAGGCATCGAGTCCGCCAGAACGAGACCCTCGCTATGAACAAAAAAGAGCAAATTTAAGTGCTCGTTTTTTTCTTTGTTATACACAATATTAATGAGAACTAACAGACAATGACTCCAGGGAAAGTATAGGGGTGGATGTTATTAGAATTAATTGTAATGTAAATGTTGACCAGGATCTATTGTTTCTAAACTGCAAGTCTTTAAACTTTCCAAAAACGAGCGCACATCGAACACTCACAGAAGTAGAGGGAGTACTTGAAGAGCAGGGCAACTGCATTACTCTCGCCCACGGTGTAAGATAATTCTTTAACTCCGTGGGGGAGTAGCGCAGAGTTAGCCGCCGAACGTACTCTTTCCTTGAAGGAAGAGTAAAAGAGGCTGCGAACGCTCTGCTACTCAGACGGAGTTCCCAATCTATGCAACTCTCGTGCCGATGCGGCGTGAATGGGGTCTGGTACTCCGTCCTTAGCGGACGAAGTATACAATGTAGCGCCTGCATGTGACCACCGCAACGCCTCAAAGCAATATAACTGTCTCGTAACCATACGCCTTTGAGCGTAGACGCCACAGATGCAAGTTTATTGCGTCAAGATAGTAGAATAACTTTCAGTGATGACAAAAGTATGGTTTTGTGATTGTGAACGTTTCATTCCGAAAACGCCAACAGCGGCACCTTCGAAGCAAGGAACAGCGCCAACTTCGAACTCGTCGCCAAAAATTAGTTTATGGCACAGGGTAATTGGAGTAACGTAGACACTCGAGACATTCGTAAAAAAAAAGAAAGAAAAAAAACTGCCTTACAAAAAAAAAAAAAAAGACTTCACCAGCAGAATTCGACCTCGCCACCTCCCGATTACCAGGCGAGTACTAGCTCTACCACCAAGCTAGGTCTCACAGCGCTGACTACACCGTAAACAAACTGATGAAAACAAAACAAGCCGTTTCGCTTCACGGGTCGAATTCTGAACACAGACGCGATTGTCTTTCCCAACTAAACCTTGCGTCTTCATGAGATTAAAACTGCTGCCAGCCACACATGACATGCGGCTATGGCCAACAGCGCCAACTTTCGTTCAGAATTCATAACATGGAAAACAAAATATACAAAAATTACAAGGATCTGGGGCGGATTATCAGCTGTTACTGCCGAGTACAAGAGCCGTTTCTCGCTCTTTCCGTTGGTTGACGTGCACAGAAGCTTTATGTCGACTGTAATGTCGTTCGATAAGTACGCGCGTATTTGATTGAATAATCTGTATTTTCTTGTGCAAGCGACGATATGCTAGTGCAGCAGCTGTGTCAGTGTGCAGATTTGCATTGCTATACCGATAGCTGCAACTACCGAACCGATCGCTAAAAATCAAATTGAATGCGCAGGAAAGTATGCCTTCATGTTACTTCAATAAGGCGTACCAAGTGACAAGCCTGTGTTTTCACGTATGAGTCAGCGAAGTGCCGGGGAGTGCGCCCGGCGGCCATCTGCGGCGGCCTGTGTGCACTGGCTGAAAGCGCGTCGCATCGATGCTCATCGCTCCTTGTGCGGACACCGTACACAAGAAACAATGGTTCAGTCAGGTTAACCGATGCCAAAGCTCTACCGTACAGTCATTATTACTCCGCGGAATCGCGTATCATTAAGCCCAGAAGCGCCGATGACATGTATACACGGACTCGGCCGGTACGCTAGGCCTACCTTCGCTGGGAGTCGTACTCGTACGGGTCGTATTTGGTTGGCCCCATCTCGGCGCAAATGGCTCGCGAAGGTTGAGGTCTGCGCATTTCTCAAGCCTCTTACTATCCCATTAAAGTGTAGCCGAGGTAAGCAAAACTGTAAGGATTGCCAGAGATGCGCTTGGGTTGTAGTTTTGCCGACCGGCGTTGTTTTTCTGGCGTACTTGTAGTACATGCCGCAGCACCGCAAGTCGGATCAGACGCCGGATCGTAACGTTCGTAGATTATTCCTCGGCCAGCTCTACTGAAAGATTGTCCCAACTATATTTGTAAGCGCGTAGCTACTGCTCCCAGACTTAGGCATTAGCGGCTGAACTACATTGAGCCGATATGACATAATGCCAGCTGATAATTGAAATTTAACGAAAATTGCGTTGATTGTTATGTAGTTTTATAGTAAAAGGCAGACGTGCCTACACTAATCCTAGCGATTACCAGATACTTACACGGGCTCGGCGTATGTTTATCTTTCAATAGGCACAATAGAGATGTTGCGCCACCGGCACTAGAAGGGGGCCAGACATCATGGGTATATATACCGGTTGCTGAACGTATATGGTTGTCCGTAGCGCGAGCGGTATATGTTCAGTGTTGCTGTGTTGTGTACGATTGTAATGTGTGTGCCGATGCCTGTCCCGTATATGTGACGTAAGCTTAAAAAATGCCAGCCTGTTCACTGTTAGATTGCAATAAGTGTTGGACAATTATTTTTTTTTTACATTAGTCCTAGCAGAAAGAGTGATTCTACTCTTGGAGGGAGTTGATGCACTCTAGCCAGACCAGATTATAAAATTCTGTGAGAGAGTAGCGTAACTCCCGCAGAGAGTGTATGCACTCCATTTCAGAAGTGTGACTTTACTCTGGCGAGAGAGCTTGTTCACTCTCGCTCAGCCAGAGTACCAGAACTCTGTCGGGAGAGTGTGCCTACTCTGTGCAACAGAGAGTTCTCAGCACTCCTGAAAAGAGAGTGAAATATGGGACAAGCGTTTACTCCCGCAAAGGGAGTCGCTAGCACTCTCTTGGGGCTGTGAGTGAATGCACGTGTCGCGTAGCACATTTTCTAAAATAATTTGAACTTTAAATGTCCAAAAAAATCATTGTGCTTCAGAAGGAACAACGGAATAACACCTGCAACGTGCAAGAATCAGCTAAAGTGCATTGTTTTGCTCTCAACAGTAATCAAATATCGGTGTACTTTTCGTAGTACACCAATATTTAGGGCCTACTGTTATCCTCTGTCCGTACGGATATTTGTACAAGCTCGAAAGACAGCTGAGGTGTACTGTCGGTCATAAAAGAAAGATATGGTGCTGCGGAAAGTGTGGCGTTACGCTTTGCAAGAAGCATCAGTGCTTCCATAAGTTTTATATGCCAAGATAACGTTGGTATTAGTTTGGCAAGGGCCTAGCATGCTTGCTGCGGTTGTTGTCTACTGTAGTTCGATAAACGTATGAACTTTCAATAAAATCTGAACGATAGTTCTTGCATTGGCCTTAATGAGTTAAGAAAGTGAATTAGTAAATTTTAAAGGTTACGCGCTGCCTCCATGCTCTGAAATGCTATCTTGGAATCGCAAGGTTGATCCAGCTTGTGGAGGTTTCTTAGACTTGCCACACAAGTAAATAAGCTGAACAGAGGTGAACGGTAAAAAGGATTGGTTGCATGCACGTCGTGTTTTAAGTTATCACGGTAGGAAAATTTTTGCATTCGTTTAGACTTGAGAGTAATGTTTATTGTGTGTCTAGTGTCTGTTGGCTAGTTCACATTTAAGTTAATATCAAGCAGTAAGCAGCGTGGAAAATTTTCAGAGAACACGTATTTCCTCATTGGCAGCAGCAGGATAGTGCATGACTTATAGGCAGGCGCTGTATACACTGTTGGTTTAGTCAGCTACGTGTGCAGTACTAACAATGTTGTCTAGGTGCTGCTTTGGCATTAGCATGGTTTTAGATTTAGATGTACATTAAGAATCAAGGGTGTGCACTGTGGCATGCCTCATAAGTATATATTTATATCTTGTCCCATCTAGCTCAAGTTTTAAAATAATTTATTTGGTTGAACTTGCAGTAAATTTTGAGGGTGAATGAATTATTTTTCTTGTAGAAGTTGCCTCCATGAAGCAACAAGCAACACTGCACACTAGCCATCGCACCTTGTTCTTTTGCTATGTGTATCAAAACATGGCAGAAATACATGGACAAGCAATGAGCTCCGTCTTTCTGTGTCATATGGCTACATTGTTCCGATTTTAGAATAAAAGCATGCTGCACTCGTTGGAGATCTCTCAAGGCAGCATTTCAGTTTTTGTATTTTTGTGATGTTTTTTTCAAAAACTCTGCAGTAAGAGATGTCATGTTAGTCTTTTGTGGGACATTCATTTGTATGGATGCAGAAAGCCTATACACTTATTTATTTGATATCTTTTTTCAGGAAAGCTAGACACTTCTGGCGAAGCAGCAAGAGTTCTGGCCCACCTGTTCGTCTACAGGACGGCCTGTTCTGCGAACACTCATGGGTCTTACAGTACACTATATTGACGATCTTGTACATCACTCAGCATTTAGAATTGCCAGCACTTGGACTCCTGCGCTGTGTTATGCACGATGCTGTGTCCAAACTTTCCAATAAGAGTACGCATTTTGAAAATTTTACATGTCTTGAAAAAAGATGTAAACTCATTTAATTGACTAAACCTAATTCCTGGCTGTTTTACAACCTGTATTTATAGCCTGCTCAATTTTTATTCAATCTCATGGCATATCCAGTCCTTGGCTCTAATGTGGCAAGCCACCACCAGTATTGATAGGCAATTTTTAATTTAAAACTTGTTGCCTAACGTAACTTTCCAGTCATGGTATTTGGATTCATTTTACATGAGGTGGTTTTGCATGAGCCATAAATTTAGCTTTTAAAGATGAACTACTTTACCGGTAGCAGATGATGGCACGGCACCAGCTGGCATGAAGATATTATAATTGTAGGCAAGCCCGTAGCCAGGAATTTTTTTCGGGGGGTAGGGGGGGGGGGATTGTTGAAGGCGTTGGAAAACACCTGTTTTCTATTATTTGTCCTTGATAAAACGTCCCCCCTCCATCCGAATTTCAAGGGGGGGCCCGGGCCCCCTAGCTCCCCCTCCCCTGGCTACGGGCCCGACTGTAGGTCTACTGCTTAAGCATAATAGTACGGGCGAATCATAGTTGTGAAATAATGCCTAGTTCCCAAGGTTAATTTTAGAAATTTGCATCATCATATGAAAATATGTGAACAAAGGCAAGCGTGTTTGCAAATTTTGGCAAGTGGGTCTATGGTCGACACCACAGGTCTTTATACAACAAAGTTGACTGCACAGACGTGTATCATGTTTCACGCCTCAGGGCAAAGTAATGCAATATAAGGAAATTGTACACTACCGTGCCTATTCCACAGTCGCATTTTTCTTGAAAGTGTTGTAAGTCTTCATTGATTTATCGAATTGCCTTCATTTGTAAGCAGACACGGAGTTCCTTGTGCATGCCGTCTGTTTGGATTTAAATGCATACTGGCATTGTTAAATATATGTGTCGTGGTTTGTGATGTTTTTTTTTCTGTACTTTCGGTTGTGCTGTGTATCTTGTTTCCTGTGTTCAATAATGAGCATACGTTCTGTACTGTAGATGAAAATGTGTATTTTTACATTGACATTATGGATGTTATTGTTTTGATTCCAATGAAGTCCTACAAGTCACATTTTTTGTATCAATTCATGTTTAAGAATTTCTAATGCATTCAAACAAAAAAGAGCTTGTATTATGCAAAAGAAATTGTTCAAACACTGACGTATAGATCAGTGGGTCTCAGTCACGTACGTTTCGAAAACCCCTTGTGGAATGAATAGTGGACGTGATGAAGGTAGGTGCCATAAATAACTCATGTATTGTGAAATAGGTGCCCTTTATTTCACTATGCGAACGAATGGTCAAACTGAAGTGTCACGCCAGTTTGATCTCAACAGCTTGTCAATAAGTTGTGCGGTCTTCAGCCACATTCCACCTGTTTCTAACTATGCTTGCTCCTCAAATATGCAAGCCTGGGAACTGCATATGTCGCAAGATAACGGCAACTGAAGTTCTGCAGCCATCTCATGGGGATGGAAAAACGTAAGTCAGCCCCGCCGCAATGCAAATCAGTTTTGCGGTGAAGCATACCAAAAATCAGACGGGGGGCCCTGTTACTGGACAGTGTGCCTTGAAAAGGGGCGTTTTTCTTTTTGTTCGAGGGGGGATACTGTAGATAATCCTTGTGTTATACCAGATGGACTGAACAGATGATTCTTGCAAAATATGCAAATAAGCGACAGGCAGTGAACGGAAACAGACCAACATTCATCAAGCATGGATGGGTTGATCATTTATCAACGGTAGCATAATTTGTATAATGAGTTTGGACGCAAGGTACACGAGGTAGTACGAGTGCTCGTGGCACCCACTTGTGACCTGCTGTGACAAAAGATATCCTACTAAATATAAATAAACGTTATTTTCAGGAGAACAGCTGTGTCACTGAGGCATACAAATACTCCATTTTTCTAGCAAATACTGCACAATTTCTTCAGGAGGACCGCCAAATACACGCGGACGTTCGCAACAGAGAAGTGCAACAGTATTATATTGTTATTTTTAGGGAGGCTTGTCACTCGCGAATTAGTGAGCTTGGTGCACGCCTACGACGTTCATTATGACGGCGCGTGACACTGAAGCGTAAAGGTTATTTAATGAAAGGGTAGCTAGTCTCCGTGTATAAAAGCAATTAAATGCTGCTTATGACTAATTGAGAAGCGCGTTAAGTGCTCATGGTGGAAATATTCGTCTAACTGTTCGGAAGGTGTCGCTGACCCGGCGTGCAGCCCGCAACAGTACGTACGCGCGCAATAAATACACATGGTTGTATATGTGCACGCTAAAATACCCTTGTAACTCAGGCATTGACTTATGTAACAATGAGACGCCATAGCACATGGTCTACGAACAGTTGAGAACGCACTGGTGCCACTGAAAACACTTGCGGCTCGCGGCAAAAATAACCGAAATCACTCAACAGCACACGCTCGTAGAATACACATACGTGAGTTTCGCTACCAGAAGGTACTTGTTACGCTGGTATCTGCGAATTTTGGGCGCGAAAGACATCCACAACTTAGGGTGAACACTCAAAAGGACACACGTTTATCATTTTGCTTGCGGCACGACAGACGACGAACCGAAGTCGGAGGTTAAGGTGCTAACGGAGGTCTCCGCGAGTTCATGACGCCGCGTAATCTATTTACGAACTTGATGCAAGCGCAATACACGCTGACGATGCAAGAACACAAGTTGCAAGCTCCGCCCCCCTTTTTTTTCAAACCACTTTGTGAACACATATGCTGAGAAAACTCGTCGCCGCATGCGGTGGCTCTGTGGTGTAGTGGTTAGCGTGTTAGCTCTCGGTGCGTGTGGTCAGTGGTTCGAATCCAGTGTCGTGTATGGTTTGTGTATGTATGCACTGATGTATGTCTTCTAATTATCCCCAGAGTTAAGTATTAATGAAATTAATCCGTCAGACGCTCTTACAGTGGCGAATTTTTTTTTTTTTTGCAGCCGCTTTAGTGCCGCCTATTAACAGCACGCCACGCGTAGGCGCTGCAGGCTGTATGACCTAGAATCTTGCAAAAGCCACGTCAAGGCTATTGTGTTGCTTTCTCTGGGAGCCCGCTGCGTAGTCACATAACGAATTGACTAGCAGCGCCGTAATTTGAACAGATTTTCTGCCTGCAGGCGTGGATTCGAGCGAGTATTCGACTGGCAGTGTATCGAAACGCTTCCAAACATCACGCCTTCATTAACATCTCCCGTCACGACAGCGGGAAGGTTCTGTTTAATCTACGTGTTGTGGTCGCGAGCACTCTACGTGTTTTGTTTGCGTGGATGTGTGCGTGTATGTATTTGTCTTTCTTTTTTGCGCTTGATTAATTTTATACCACAGCTATTTCAATGTGCCAGCTTTACTCCCTCGGTGGGAGTGCCTTCACTCTATCGCAGACGGAGTACTGTACTCCATGAGAGGGTGTTGGATCATTCTCTCTCTAAAGAGAGTAGTTTCACCCCGGAAAAAGGAGTGCCCAGCGGGACAAGCCAAAACTCTCGCAAAGGGCGTAAAGGCACTCCCTTTGTTCTAAGAGTGTAGGCGAACGTTTCCTCTTCCGCACGTGAAACTCTCCAGGCCGTAGGCTGCCACGCTTCGAATGCTGCAGACCAGGTCTTATCCCAGTCTATCAACCCTAAGTTCTTACACGGACGCTTTTGCACCGGACTGTCCCGATTGTGGCGCGCGAAGCAATTTAGATTGATTGATTGCTTTATTTGATTCGTCACAGTACAGTGTAACAGGAGGCGGAGGGAAAAGCCGTAATGACGGCTTGAGGGATCCTTCGCCCCCTTTGTGAACAATGGCAGCAGCTGAAGGGCATCACACCATTATCACAATATCATATACTTCGTACAGGGCATCACAATATCATATACCTTTTTTTTTCTTTTAAAACTGTCACATTGTTTTGCATAAAGATCATGTCGTAAAAGAAAAACTGAAAACGTGGTTTATACATAGCTTATACAACAAAGAAACCTGCTGCAATCTTCTGCACCTAAATAAATTGCTACATAGTTTACACAACAAAAAGAGCCGCTAATTCTGCGACACTTAAATGAGACACATCTATACCTTTGCTAATATAATTATTTAGAATTCTTGGAAGAGTACATCGAAGCATCTGAAAACCATAATTAGTGCGAAAGTAAGGAACGTTCCACATTTCTGTATTTCTTGTTTCGTACGCCTTTTCCTTTAAGCAAATATTCGCCATCTCCGTAAACGAAGAGTTTGAGCGTTTGCAGCTAAGACGGTACTCTCGTAGCAGTCTGTATTGATATAGGTCATTCACCTTGATTATCTTATATTTTTTAAACAGTGGGTCGCTAGGTGCTAGAACTATAGCGTTGTCTATCAGCCTTAGTATTTTTTTCTGTATTTTCAGTAATTTCGTTAAGTTTGTTTCTGTAGTTGTTCCCCAAACCAAATAGCAATAGTTAAGATAAGAATTAAACAGCGATTTGTATATCAGCGATTTGATCACATGCTCTGGCGGTGTCCCTCCTTACGCGGCCCTCAACGTCTCACTGAAGAAGAGTGGTGTTCCGAGCTAAGGAGCTCGAATCTACTACACCAGTTAAGGGCCGTCCAGAGGGCCCACGACGCGGCGGTAAGGCTTGGCCTCCCCGTCCCCACGTGGGAGCTGCCCGCGGCGCTGCCGCCCTGAACGGCTGCGGTGCTCCTCAGGACTATCTTAACGAAGTTGATTGTCTGTCTGTCTGTCTGTCCTGTGTATACCTATGCGTCCTTTTCGAGCGTCTTTCTTTGCGTTGCGGCGGCGCGCTGCAAGTATCAAGCTGCTTGTCGTTTTTCGTGTGACAAACTAATTTCTTGCTATCGCATTCATTGCTTCCCTCTAGTGGCGAAACTGTGGCTTTTTCTTTCTGGACTTGTTGTGTCGCATTACTTGTAACCCTTATATTCCTGGGGGAGCTTTTCGGCAACAGAAATCCACAGCTGTCTCGCGTAAACAACCTCAGTGAGACGAGTGCACTGTTGGCTGAAGCTGGTATGAATTTGATGGGTGCAATGTATATCTAAGGCGTTCCTGAAGCAGAGATTCATAACAGCCCGCTTGACTAATTTCGAATGTGTGGAGTTATAAGAAAGAACCAGTTCCACATTCATGGTTCATATCGTCAGCGCGAATGATTGTCATTCAAAAAGAATCTAATATCTAAAAACCGGATGCCTGAGTCTGTGGGCATCTCGTGAGGGATTTGTAATGGTTTCAGACATTTTCCGCGATAAACAGAACCTTTTTTTTCCTGCGATAGACAGAACCGATGAACAGCATGCGGCTGAACCTTTAAAGCCTTACATTCTGAAAGTTTCGCACAACTTAAAAAAGGTAGCCGAACGGGTCAATGTTGAAGTGTTATTCTCCGCCCCCCGATAAACTCGCTAAGCTATACCACATGACCAATAGGAAACCAAGAGAAAAGAAGTGTTGCGGTCTGCAACATGGCACCAAGTTTGTTACACGCAATGAAGGCACTGTGTAACGCATACATTTAGCTTACCAGCGCTATTATGTAGGGCAATCAGGTAGTTGCATTAACGACAGGCAGCGCGAACATGCGAATAACATTAAAAATCTGCCAGGTGGTTGGTTAGCCATACACTGCAGAGATTGCGGATGTAAACCTATGTTAGAAGAGTGCATCATAATCGCCAGAAGTAGAAGTGAAACGACGAAATTGATCCCACCGTGTGTCTGCTCCCTCCCCCTTCACCTTACTTGGGCGGAGGAAGTCGTGCTTAGGATGCTTCGTGCAGGAGTGGCCCTTACACCGGCTGTTATCTCAACATAGAACTGGTCGCATTTAGCAGTGGGTGCTACATGCCCGTACTGTTCTGTTCCGGTGATGCAAGCAAATGCAAACCAACTTATATGAACATGCCAAGGGTTACAGTCGGAACGCTCCCGTCATCTCCTGCAAGCTGGCCTTCGCTACAGTGACACAAACAGTTATGACCGATGGATACATGACAACACACTCCACAATACACCGCTTCACTTCATACACAGCACTGGCCTAACGGCGCACATGTAACACAAATATACACAACAAAAGTCTATATCGCAAAGAAAAAAAATTATCGAAGACCATAATATCTCGCAGTTGGAAGATAGGTGTGTCAGTGAGGCTTCTGTAGCGTTGTCAGCAAAAGAAATTACTTTTTTGAATGGCTGCGCACGTATTCGATGGCGTTCCTTGGGACATGCGAAATTTTGTGTATGTCAAGTATAAAAAGGAACTAACAGACAATGATACCGAGGAAAGTATAGGGGATGTTATTAGAAGTAATAACATCCCCTATTCCTTCATTTTTTTTCCTTCATTCACTATGGTATGACGTCTGTATGCCGAATGCCACAGACAGGCCGTGATACGAAAGTCACGACATGCATATTGTGTAAGTCATGGTTTACAAGACATGATCTTTTTGTTTGGAGATCGTCTTGTTATTAAGATGTGTTCACTTCTTAATCGTAAGCTAATGAACATAACAAACATTGAAGCAAGCAAACATTAAGGACATTATTTGAAGTTTTGAAATGAAGTTTAGTCATTAGGACAAAATTTATTTAATTAATTTTTTTTATTTATCTATCTATACAAAGTACCTTCAGCGCCCGAAAGCATTATTGCGGTGAAAACACAGGGTTACATGTGCTTAAAAAAAGAATCACTACGCAAACAAGATTAACACAGAAAAAGACAAACAATTAAAGTTGACGTAGTTGAAAGTGTAACAGCAGGACTATGAACGATACCTCAGTGCTATAGTCAGCAATTTCCTGTGGAAGTTGATTCCATTGGGAGATTGTGTGTGGAAAAAAACGAGTGTTGCAGGACGTTTGTTCTACAAAACCTTTCTCTTATTTTCAGAGAGCGTTCACTTATATGAGATAAGAAATGGGGATGTAAAAGGTAAGATTGTTTATCTATTTTAACCGTGGAGTGAAACATTTTAAAAAGCATTTCTAATCTCATGTTCTTTATACGTGTACTTCATAATTCCCATCCCAACTTATCCTTAAGTGCAAGTAAGACTAGAAGTCATAATTACTACTGAAAAAATGGGCTGCGCGATTTTGTACCAGCGTATTAGATACAGGTTCAGTTTGCTGGTGCGGAGCCATACAGGTGTACTCAGTATAACTCTGACATCAGAAAAAAAAATGTAGTTCTGTGTTTTTGAGAGGAGCTAACCGGAAGCTAGGTTTAACAAAATTTAAATTCTACAGGCTCTCGCAGTAACATGTTCAATGTGCTTAGTCCTAACAACATTTGATGAAAAATAAACACCAAGGTATTTATACTCAGTTACTCGCGTTATCTGGACAGTGTCAAATGCGTAATGAAACAGGTGTGGATCGTTTCTACTAGTGAAGGAGACGCATTGGCACTTACTAGGGTGCAGAGACATACGCCACCTAACACACCAGCGCGTTATACAGTCCAAATTGCGTTGCAAGTATTCATGGTCAGTGGGAGATCTAATGAAATTATAAATCACACAATCATCCACATACAGACGCACTTCGCGTGGCACATCCTGAGCAATATCATTGATGCACACCAGAAAAAGCAATGGCCCCAAAATAGATCCCTGAGGGACTTCCGAAGTAACAGCAATACATTCAGATTGGGAGCCATTAATTACGACACGTTGCACGCGATCTTGTGCATAACACTTAATCCAATGAAGCCATCGAAGAGTAATACCGACGGATGAAAGTATGTAACAGCAGAACATGGCCGATGGAATCGAATGATATTTTTAATATCTAGGAATATGCAGTCAGTCTGTACACCAAGATCAAATGAATTGAAATTGCAAATGAACTCAAGTAGAAGAATAAACAAAATGCCGTCGGAACGGATTAATCCTCTAACCTTCGAATTGCTACACTACCATTAAAAACAACAGTGCAAATAATGCCCCCAATGCTTTCCTTGTCTTCAGGCTCTGGTGATGCCATTAAGCTAGGGCTTAAAGCTCGGAGGCCTGTAGTGGCTCGCCCTCCCCCCCCTCCACTTCGGCAGGGCAACTGAAACACTGCGGTAGTAGCGCATCGTGCATGGAAATTCTCTCATTTCTCTTTTCCGAATACTGATTTAATCACAGCTGTTATTCGGTTCATGGGGCGTGAGCAAAACAGCAAAATATCTATTATCGTACTGATGCATGCCTTTCTTCCAGATACTGCGCATGACAGGTTACCACACTGTTCGACTAAGCTTCTTGGCGCAGCATACAGTTTCACGAAGCACCCAAGCGTTAAGAGACCTGCTCGTGAAATAGGGGAGGTTCACCCTGGTCTCTTTTGGTTACCAGCGAGTTTTCATTGCTTTAGTTCAGCATTACGAATCTGGAGTGATACTAAGGACGCATGTATTTCACGTATACTTTTCTGTGTAAGTAGGCATTAAAATGAAATATATGGTTATCGTGCCTGAGGTTCTCAGTGCAGTGAGTCAAGAAATGTTACGCATTGTAGCTAGAGCTATTTATCTCGAGCTCTTAATATTTTAATCCTTTACAGCCCCAGTCATTTCTGGCAAATCGTTTCCAAATTGCCAATTTCCAATTTCTTAGTGTTTGGTTGGATCAGTTTAGTAAACACACACACACACACACACACACACACACACACACACACACATATATATATATATATATATATATATATATATATATATATATATATATATATATATATATATGTATATATACCGGGTGTTCAAAAACCACCTTTGCAGATAACTTATACATCCAGGGGGACACGCGATGAGACAATAATTATCGCTTTCAGGTGCCCAATTAACTCAGATTCAATAATTAACTTTTTAGTGATTGCAGCAAGAAAGCATGTTTATATTGAAAAGTTAGAGGCAGTCGCATTTATACACAGTTCCATTTGGAAGAATTCTTCTAGCATGTCTGTGCTCCGAGATATCCCGCTGCAAAGAGTAATTGTGGTTTACCTGATTACGCATGCGAGACAGTCAGCGGCGGCGCAATCTCCTCCCCGGTGGGCCGTGGCAGTTGCTTGCGTCGTTTAATCTGATAACGGGTCGAAGGCACAGGCAAAGATGATAACGGTTACCCTTTTGCTACTGGCTGGCGATAGCAAGCAATGACTGTTCGTCACATCGGGGAGGATGCACAGCGCCCTGCATGCGTAATCAATTAAACTTTGCAGCGGGATATCTCGGAGCACAGACATGCTAGAAAAATTCTTCCAAATGGAACTGTGTATAAACGCGACTCCCTTCAACTTTTCAATATAAACATGCTTGCTTGCTGCAGTCACTAAAAAGTTAATTAATGAATCTGAGTTAATTGGGCTCCTGACAGTGATAATTATCTTCTCACTTTGTGTCCCCCCAGGATATATATGTTATCTGTAAAGGTGATTTTCATGTTCTTCCCAGTGCCGAATTTTAATAAAACGAGAAAGCTTAACTTTGAACACCCGGTACATAGGTAGATACAATGGGTTTTAACACCATGGAGGCGTTGCCAACAACGACATAAAAAAATTCGGCAGATCCCACGTACCTTGGGAATCGATGTTATGCGAAGCATGCGGAGGGAAGGTGACTGTGTTCTAATTTTTTTATTGAGCGAAACGTTACGAAATTGCGCTAAAGATATGTACAAATGTTGTGCGCACAGAACAGTCGCATGCGTTATATATAACCAGTTGTTTATGGTTGCGTAACCATGCCAACAGCAACATGGGTATTAGCAACACCAGAAGCGACAAGCTGATATGTAGCTCTTGTGCTCGCGAGGATGGTAGCCCTGGACACTCCTACATAAATCAACTTCACTGGATGGCGCTTAACTACAATTGACGTTAACCCGACGTGACGGCTGTATCATAGGAGTACATATGTAATGTTTATAAAGTGTGATTGCAAGCACTGCAGCCATACTGGACGTTTCACGAACATTAGGGTCTATTTGAAAAGGTGTTCCCAGACCTGGTGTGGTTCTGTGCTAGAATACTTGTTTGCCACACAGAATGCTGCGGTTCGATTCCTGCTGGGACCCTGACATTTATTCCTTGCATTCGTCGGGTCAACGCTGCTGATGTCAGCTTTTTCTTAACGCTCTCGCGTTAAAATTACCAATGGCTGTTCTCGCCGTTCCTGGGTAGATATAAACTGTCAATCAGCTGCGGCACATACCCGCCCGTGGTATATGGGTATGTGTCACACGTGTCTGGCGGAAAGGGTTTGACGACGTACGCGACAGGATTATCACATCATTCATGTCATAATCGGCGAGTCATATTCGTCAAACCATCTTACCCTCCCATATTAATTTTGGTTCACCCCAAATTCGGGGGTGATCACCAGGAGTGGGCCGTCGAGCGGGCCGGGGCTGCCGCCGAGGAACTCGGTAGATGTTCCTCGAACGGCGGATCTCTGGTAGCCTAGCCCCGGGCACAACCGTTGGGCAAATAAGTTTATTCAACTCAACAACGAGAGCACCCAGACCTAGGCGGCTAGATAGATAGATAGATAGATAGATAGATAGATAGATAGATAGATAGATAGATAGATAGATAGATAGATAGATAGATAGATAGATAGATAGATAGATAGATAGATAGATAGATAGATAGATAGATAGATAGATAGATAGATAGATAGATAGATAGATAGATAGATAGATAGATAGATAGACTAAACGTGTCTGCAGTACGTAACTAAATGCTTCGCATTTAATATTTATATCCGGACAGGTTCGGCAGAGTCCTCCCTTCGTCAGGGGACGAGTTAAACTAACGTCGAAGTTCAAACTTGCTTCCTTCCGCGTCCCTCTCGCCTTCAAAAAATATTTGAGAGAGTGAGAGGAAAATAGGAAAACCAAAAGATGGAAACAAATGACGAATTTCGAAACACGAAAAAAAAAAACGAAACAAAACTGCGCACGGCCGAAAGTCATTATACATATTGTTGTGATCACAAAAAAAACGACAACGGAGTTCGCGCGCGAAACACGTATATATATATATATATATATATATACATATATATATATATATATATATATATATATATATATATATATATATATATATATATATATATATATATATATATATATATATATATATATATATATATATATACACATATATTTTGGGTTTGAAGATCGATGGTTCCGGCTCGGAATATGATTGAAGAAAAGGATGCACGTACGAAATGTTTTATTAACGTTTCGTACGTGCATCCTTTTCTTCAATCATATATATACATATATATACATATATATATATATATATATATATATATATATATATATATATATATATATATATATATATATATATATATATATATAGGTGTGTGTGTGTGTGTGTGTGTGTGTGCCTGCTGGACTTGTGCCTGATAAAGAAAGGACCCCCCATCAATTCGCCTTCTTTCATTTTAGGGTCTCTTCAATTAATAGACCGGCCTACTTTACACACTGGTTTATCGGAGGTAAAAATTCTGTCTTTATACGAATGCGGCTTGTTTGTCGATGCTGGGGGAAGAGCCTGTACACTTTTTTATGGCTCCGCTCGCGAACATCTTAACATTGAAGTTAATTAATCAACGCAACAAGCTTTGAGGCTTACGTGAAAGTAGAGTAAAATGTTTAAACTTATACTCTACGAGAATGTACTGACAATAACTGATCTATCTGCATCGCGTGCAGCGGGATGACACAATCCGACCAGGAAACGGGGTCCATCGCAGACGACGCTGCAGCAGACGACGCAAAGCGGCCGCGCACTTGCATCAGCGACGCCGAAGAAAGGCGCCACGCGAGGAGGAAACGCGAGAGGAAGGCGGCGTTACGACGTCACGAAGCTCGCGGACCAACCACCAAACAGCCTGCTCGCGCCTCGAACGAACGACAACAAAATGCCGCTTCTGGGCGCCAGTTCCAGGAGGCGAGTTGCAATACGTATTCGCGCCGTTGACGAGTGGTGTGCTCGCGTGTAGTGTTTCGCTCGCTGTGCCAGCGCCAAGTGATCCGCGGTGCCGACCACCACGGACTGGGTACGTTTCACTCTCGCTTTTTGACCTCGTGTGATCGGTGCAACGGTAGCATTTCCCCTATCGCAAAGAAAGCGGTGTGGCTGCACGCGCTTCTGCTCAGCGAATGGCGATTAGGTGCTGTTTTTTTTTTTTTTTTAAATTCCTGGAAGCTTTTGACACTGCATGACAGGAATGAACCAAATTGATAGCTTGATAGGTTGCAAAAGACTTGGAAACGCAAACAAACGAGAGCACGGAAGAGCAGTACACAAACACGAAACTTGGATTTGTTCACGGAACTAGTATGTATCACAAAAAGCCGAAAGGAGAGGGCACTAAAGCATGAAAAGGACCATGGAAGGGTGTTCTGTTTTTTTGTGCTTCCAAGTTTTCCATAATGAAGGTTAATGGGACGTGTGGACGGACCTGACAAGTCTTTTGTGGAGTACTTGGCGCTTATTAATCTCAAGATAATTTATTACGATTATCAACGGTATGATTTCATACTCGCATGCCACGTCCAAATTGCGGCAAAGTCTCGAGAATGTGGTTGCCGCTGCTTGTACACTAACCTGCGACCTCGGGCTCAGTACAACGTCGCAACTGCAATGTGCTTCTGGAGAGAATCGAGGGTTCATTTGATGTGAACATTATGTGGTGGTTCCAGTTAATTACCCGTATTTTGAGGCTCCTTTTGGTACTTCGCGCCACATCGCTTGTGGGGTCGTGCGCTCCGGCTTCTAATTTTACTGGAATCTACAGAAAGAACGCTTCAGTTTAATTTGCAGGAATATAATTTGTGCAATATGTATGTCAACGGAGCACTTTTTTGCGCATGTGTTCACAGGGCCTTTTCATAAAAGCCAAGGCGGACACTGTCGCGACATCTTATCTGCAGTGTCAACGATTCCTGAAACCATTTGAATTGTCGTAAGAGCGTCAAATGCACAGCGTTTCTTTTGTCTCTTGCTGCGCTGTTCGTGCTCTTGTGTTTTCATTATTCATTTTTTACTGAGGAATATATATTAAAACCGCGATATACGAAGACCATCACGCGCAGCGACGACACAGTTTTGATTCTCGGGCTCGTTATATGTGTACAAGTGGAATCTGCCATCAGGTAACTCGCAGCTCTATTAACTTGCCATATAGTTTCACTACAAATAAATTTTTGAGGCGCCGCAATGTGCGTCAGTTTTCTCTAATGCTGAGGAAGGGCTGTGAATCAGTTATGTAGAAGAGGCGTTGACGTTCACAGCGTTGTCAGCGGTCAATAGGACCAATGAAGGCTACCGAGCTCTCGCGGTGTCAGCTCTCACAAATGTTGCTGGCTCCGCTATCCTGCACACGCCCCTCCCTCTCGAGCGTGTGCAAGTGATCTGTCTTACTTTTAAAGACGATAGTCTTTCTTGGGATACTTAAACGTAGAAATTTTGGTCTGTCTGTCTGTCTGTCGGTCTGATTCTCTGTTTGTCGGCACGTCACACGATTCAGCCACCCGGCCAAAGTTTAACCACTTTCTGAGCGCCCAGCCATCTTGCACAACTATTTTTGTTCATACTTTTGTGAACATTGTCGATCAAAAAGCAAATGTTACGCATGGGTGAGGAGCAACGTCAATAAATAAGTAGTCTCTGGTATGTTTCTTTATAAGAAAATACATAGATACGTAATTATGAAGACCCCAGCGTTTCTTAGGCTGCGCTCAAAAAGCGACGCTATGCACGAAAAAAGCCCTCGGCCGACGATATGTTGTTGCTGGGTTCTGCACAAGGTGATGTTTCTCGACAGGACTGCCAGATGGCGTCCATGTCTCACGCAGCGCCTCTTCTATTTTATCAAGGCCAGCCAGATGCGGCCGATTAAACATAGAGAAAGCGCTGTCTGAGGCAAGGCAAAACAGTGTAGTACGGCCGGCAGAAGACTATCGTCTTTCGACGACATTTGCAGCGAAGCACGCAGATACGCGGCCAATTTTTTATTGCTCTTACTTGCTCACTGATGTCTATCAATTTTATCTATTTACTTAATGTTTTTCCATATCATACTATACGTATTGGGACTTGACGGACGCATACTTGAAACGTAAATAATGCATGGTATAATGGTACTACTGTTGCTTGTATTACCGAAATATATTGTCGCGTTGCACCGCGACAATATGTTCAATGTGTATCTAAGGTGTCCACTTGCTTATCCGGGTGCCCGCGGCGTGAATACATATACAGGTATGTAGACGCTCTAGTAAATTTATTGGAAGCGCTCATTAGTATTCGAGTCGGTAGTATAACTAGAACACCGCTTCGACTTCAATACAGAAATATTCCTGATGTGACGCGTTATATCATATTAAGAAATAAACGGCCACCTTTCTTTGCCTTGCTTTTGTTAAACAGCGGCTATTCTGAGGTCTTCTATAATAAAGGGTTTCCTCGAATAATTAAGGCTGATCATATGCATGCCTGTTAATGCATCCAATACCCAAATAATCTGAATGAAGCATACGTGATTGCTGTTATGCTCTCTACTGTTCTTTTTTTGTAATCCTGATCTTTGTAATAAATGTCGAGTTTGTCATAATTCCTTTTCGCCGTTACAAATCATCGTGACAGTACCCTGGAACGAAGGCCTACAAGCTGGTACTTACATCATTGCGATATTCTTTTGGACATTCAGATCACTCACTTCATAATCATTGTCTGTGAATCGCGCGCTCTGTAATCGTTCCGGCATTTGTCTTCATCACAAGCCATTATTATGGAAACTTTTTCGGAGGTCTCCAGAGCCAGTAACTGACGTGATAAGCACACAATTGACGGCGAACACAAGTAACACATAAATGTATTTCTACGTCAACTACTTTACCTTGTCGCCATGGGTGCCTAACTTTAAGGAACCGCGCCGACTGGAAGACGAAAATCCACACACGCCGTCACGTATGGAACGGCCTTCCATGGGTCCATCAAAATGATAAATTAAGTGCAGGCCTCTGCGCACACACACACACACACAACACACACACACGCACGTATATGTGTGTCTGTGTGTGCGTGTGTGCACTAGAGGGAGTGTAAAGGAGGAAGAGATGAAGCCTTGACTAATATTGTTCTGCGTCAGACAAACATGGCCAATTTGCCTAAAACCACGTGTTCCTTCCGTAATGTATCACATTTTTCTACATTTCAGTAACAACATATAGTAAGTTAATTTGTGCGTGGCGGCTATACAAGTAGCTTTAGGATCATGGTATATAATATTCGTCGGTGCATCATATAGAAACAAATGATAAATATTCCTGAAGCCTTATTCCTGAAGGTCCGTCTCGGTGGAACAGTGGCTACGGTGCTCGGCTGCTGACCCGAAGGTCGCGGGTTCGATCCCGGCCGCGGCGGTCGCATTTCGATGGAGGCGAAATGGTAGAGGCCCGCGTACTGTGCGATGTCAGTGCACGTTAAAGAACACCTGATGGTCAAAATTTCCGGAGCCCTCCACTACGGCGTCTCTCATAATCATGTCGTGGTTTTGGGACGTGAAACCCCAGATATTAATTAATTATTATTCCTGAAGATGACAGTCTTTATAGCATTGCCTTTGGAAGCTTCAACCTTAACCAAGTACTGATGTTTCATTCCAGAAGGGGTACGCGAACTACCTTGTAGAGCCTTATAAGGCTCTACAATATAATAAAAGAAAAGGTATTATTTCTTCAGTAGGCCAGCAGAAACTGGATCAATCTACAAACAACAGTGACAATTTGCTTTGCTGCGAATAGCCTGTCGAGAGCAACGAATCCGCGTGACTGCTGATCCTTTTGGCCGCGCTCCAAGTCGGCGCTCCTTTCGTTCTGATGCAACCGGCCGGGTTTGTTTCGTCGTCTCTAGCTCGATGCATTCACCTGGCGCGCCTCGGGTCAGGTGCAGGGGACGTTCCGTAATGACCGCCTTCCTGGAACATCGTCGTCTCCGCAGACGATTCCTGCGATGCAAAGGTGTGCCGCAGTGGACTGCCTTCCGCTTCCTCGCTCTGACTTAATGTTCTCGGCTCCATTATTTCCCGTCACTGCAGCGACGACAGTGTCGCCCCAGTTCGGCGTCCTGCTAGACTTGCTTATAGGTGTGTTTCATCACAGTCATCTGAAAATTTATGGTGGAAAATAATTATACAAACAATTTTTATTGGCTTTTCGTTAAATAACGTTAAATAGAAGTACTAGTTTCGAACAATAAACAGTGATGTCAAAACTGATTTACTTTTTGTTTCTGCTGATATGCAACGTCTTTCACGTAACAAAAACTAAGGATTAAAAAATTGGCTAGTCGCAACTAAACAAAAATCAACAACATATAGTTTTACCGTCATCTGGTGTTTGCGAGTGTATTTTTATAGAGCTTGATTGCTTAATTCCATTATGCAAAAATTTTAATATTCACCTTAGGTCCAAGTCTGTTCCGCCCAGTTGTTGTGTTTATTCTAAAACGACCGATACAGTTTTTCGCGGAAACGTACGTACAGGGTCCCTCACAAGCTCCCCGGCCACTATGTCATTTATTCATATGGCAGTGTGGCCTGGGAACTTTTGATGGACCCTGTACATGTTGCTTGGTGATCTTTTCTGTCGTTCCTCGAAAGCTTGCGAAAAACGAAAAAAAAATGGAGGACGCTTGAGCTTCGCCTTCAAGAGCAGATCGCGATCGCGTAATCGGGACTCGTGCGCATCGCCTTCTGAATTTCTAGCCTGCTTCGGTTCTCGGTGCATGCCTCAACCGCGCCGTATGGAAACGAACGACTGTGCGCGTAACGTTGGCCGTTCCAAAGTATCGTTGAAAGCCTACTGCAAGCACAGCAGTTCAGTGCCCACTACACCATAATTCTTCCTTTTGCGAATCAGCTTGGACAAGCGGCTGTGACAGTGTCGCGTACCACGCCAGAGTGATGGACTGTGACTGACTGCGTATTTGTGTGCGTGCTGTGTGCTATCTTTCTCCCTCTTTCCTCTCCCTCTTTCAATCTCCCCCTTCCCGTTCCCACGTGCAGGGTAGCAAAGTGGTTATCCCGGACTGGTTAACCTCCCCGACTTTCCTTCTCTACCATTTCTTCTCTATTATTCTCTTGCGAATCAGCGAAGGGCTCGTTACGCGTCCGTAGGGCAACACGCGAACCTACGCAGCTGTTCACTTTGTTGATGGTTCTGCTGCTGATGATGATTAAATATGTCTGAGCGCTTTATAATGGGTGGGCCTTTAAGAACCCAGGGTAAGCCCTATCCGTCCCATACATTTTTGGCCATTTTCAGGTACCGTTATTTGAGCGGCTAAAAGGGATATCCACGTAACGCATTTATCATTTTCTTCCAAGTTTTTCGCTTCTTTAACTGAAGGAGATTTACTTAAATCTGACTAGTATTAGAATTTTTTGTAAATTTTTACCCACTAGGACCTACATATTAAGTCAAATCGCAGCTTTTAGAATTTGTAACGCAAAAAATGTAAAGTGCGTAGTTTCAATTCTGCTTCAGTAGTTGTATGCATTTATGCAGAATACGTGAAAGAGAAAACGAACTGTTTATCTTGGAATACGCAGTAATAATTGTACCTAAGTAACAAAAACACATGGTTTTGACATAATCTAGTTTAAAGTTAGAAAACAGCTGAAAAGCAAACATGGTTTTCCACAAACACCGTTCAACTATTTTATTTAGTAGCTACAAACTTGGTAATCATGACAAAGTCAATGATCACTTTGGATCCTCTCCAGGGTGGCTACTTTACGCCAAATTGGCTTCTTTTTGGACCCCGTTGGCGATGAAAATTTCCAGTTGGCGCCATGGCTCTTTTTTAAACTTGTGGTTTTACTTATTCAAAATTTTAAACTTGGTTTTACTAATTCAAAATGGTTTTATTTGCTCGTCAGTAGTTAAGACTGTTGATAATACCGCTTGTGTTCTATTTGGCTAGAAATTCGGTGATAATATCAAATGAAATGGCTACTTTGGCTACTTTTGGCGTGAGTTCTGGCGCCTTTTCATGTCCACCCAACGGCAACCGTGATCCTCTCGTCTTGCTTGCCCTGCTCCTTTCGCGAGCTGTCGTGCAGCTCTACCCGCAATGTATTGTCGATTGTAGTCTACTTTTTCCAGCAAATTGACTGTATTTTGACCAGGCTTGAATCCTAATTATTTCAGAATTCTGGCTCGTGTGATATTGCCATCATTAAGCAAGATAACTACATCCAATGTCGCACTCCTTAAGACTCTGAAGACTAAACAAGGACAATAAAGACTCTGTGACGCAATTCCCATTAGGTCAACTCTTGCACCGCATAGTTTGCACGCGCGATTCGGTCTAATTACATCACAAATAATATCCATTAGAGCATACCCGTTGTCACCCTGCACGCGATTCGCCTCGAAGGACGCTGGAAAGGCTGATATGTTCAACGATGAAGAGCCTGCTGGTTAAGCGTTCAGCACCTCAATACGTCGCCGGCATTTATTTGCATTTACAAGAGAACTGTACTGGTTGCCAGGAAATTTAGTCTTGCTGAAGACCTCCTTTACCCTCAGCATCTTATAGGGACTTTCTACCGTGCTCTATTTTTTTTTCAGATTTTTTGTCGAAATATGAAGAATACCGTCTGAAGTGTCCAACCCTGCAGCAGTTTCTCTAAAAAGCCAGCAGAAATTTTTAAAACGGTATTTTTCGATTTACGTTCTGTCATCTTCTACCTCGCAACACTGGTTACTGCACGCGATGGCAATGTTTGTACCGGTGAAAGTCGAAAACTAGAACATGAGGGGCCGGATCGAAAACAACATACGAAAAAACAGGATACAAAAAACAGCAAGATTGAAAACCTATCTGCGTAAGCTCAGATAGTCGAGCTCTTTGGCGTCGCTCAGCCCTCGATTGCCCTGCTTGCCAAAGAGCTCGACTATCTGAGCTTGCGCAGATAGTTTTTCAATTTTGCTGTTTTAAATGCGAAACATTTCTCAGCAAACTTCGGCGACTTTGAGCGTATCTATCTATCTATCTATCTATCTATCTATCTATCTATCTATCTATCTATCTATCTATCTATCTATCTATCTATCTATCTATCTATCTATCTATCTATCTATCTATCTATCTAGCCGCCTACGACTTTGTGCTCTCCTGGCCGTATCGTTAATGGGATTTATACCAAATTAGGTATGCATAAGATGACTGTATGTCGAACATAAATGGCTGGTCATATCATGAGAATCATGACTAACTTGTCATGAAAAATATGATTTACATGCCACGCTCATGGCGCCCTCGCGGCCATTTCGTTAGCTTGATATACACCAAATTTGGGGTTGAGTGACGTGACTGTATGACGAACATAAGTGGCAGGTGGTAGCATGAGAATATTGGCACGTATGTCATATACAACACCATTTACATGCCACGCTCATGGTGCGCTTGCGTCCAGTCCACTAGCTTGATATACACGAAAATTGGTATTTCGCGACGTGACTCTATGACGAAGATAAATGACAGGTGCTAACATGTAAAACATGACGTGCAAATTATGTAAAGCATGATTTGCTCCTTCCTGGCTGCTTCGCTTTACATCGATTCGCACAGTGCGTGGGATGTGCCGGCTTGTTTTTCTATCCTGTTTTTTCGTATGATGTTTTCGATCCAGCCCCTCACGTACACGTGGTATGCAGTTTTGTTATTTAAGCACGGGTTATGTGCAATAAATGTTTCAGTTGGCAGTCAGCGCTTGTCCTGTGTAGCTGTCCTCCTTTTATCTCTCGTTCTTTTCGTGCTGTTCGTTATTATTAAATAATGCAACACTGATGTAGAGTTAAATGTCAACTTGAGCATCAGTGCATTTCACCATGGCGTTCGAAGGCGTGTTTCTGCAATGTGCTCCTACACGCAAACTGTCAGTCACGAGATTTTGTTGCGACGTTCGGTTGTAATTTTGTAATTTAGACGACATTGTCGCACAGTATCTCGCAAGGGCTTTCATCTTATAGAGCTGCCCAGATGATGTGAATAAAGCAGTAGCTAGCAGAGTAAAACTTTTAGTGAGTATTTTGCACAATGCTATTAGAGGCCTTGCTCTGGTCTCGCCTCTGCTCTGGGTTGCCTTTTTCAATGCTCATATTTTTACAAAATATTTCCCATAGTGTTATTTCATTAGTTGTATTACTGCGAGCAGGCAAGGGATATGCGACTGAAAAATCATGTGAATATATAACAACTTAAAAAAAATGTTATTACAACTTGCGGAGCCTTCTTTCCCGAAAATGGGCATTGGAATTGGAACTTGCTACAGGATGTAGCTTGGAATTAATTTTGAGCACCTGCGCTTCGTTACCGTACACCTAATTGAGAGCTCCTGTGGGTTTCCTGAATTGCATTCACATCGAAATGCAGTTGCCGCGGCCGTGGTAGAACACATTTTGTTCACACAGGATTTTCACCATACCGGCGCAGTTGCTGAATTCATAATGTGATAACTACACACTGGTGTTGTAGTAATCTCTCGCAGAAGGCTCTGCTGTATCCACTGGGCCACTCGGTCAGCGGTCATCATTCGTCGGAAACTACAGTGCATTCCTCTTGCACAAATTTAGGGCATCACGCAGCCCTATACTTTGCGATACAGACGCATTCGGGGACGATTAAGCTGATGCGTTTATTTTATGTATTCTGCCCTGCATCTGCTTTTGACAAAGTCCTGGTGGCCGTGTCCGTCCGGCTCAATTTCGAGGTCATAAATCTGGCACATAGTTGGCAGCCTTTGCCGGTGGGCCACGATCGACGGCCAAGGCCTAACCAAGCCCAACTAAGTCGGGGAAGGCCCGGAATGGCCTTGGTGCTCGGCACGGGGCAACCACGCCGCGTCCCGGCAGTAGTTACGCAGAGACGGAGACATTGCTCCTGGCACGGCGGTTCAACGGTAATTGGGCGCTGCCCCAGCTACACTGGGCCAAGGTGGCTGTGGTGCGTACGACAACGGCTTAATCGCGCCAAATTGCTGGCTATGGCGGCGCTCGTGGTAGAAAACCCGACTAGTATTGCTGTTAGGCAAAGGGACTTTTCACCGATCGACTGTTCGGTGAACCCCAGCTACTTGAGTTGCGTGCTGTGCTTGTTTGTTCCAGCATCGCGCCAGAGCAATTTCCAGAGCGGCCTCGCATGAAGCTTCGTGAATGTAGATTTAGCGAAACACTGATTCCTCCTACGAAAAGCCAGTGAATTGTCTTGTATTTTTGTTTTTTGACTGCCTCCAGTATAACGTATTACTTTGATGCTAATCAGCTGTAACCAGCATATGCGAAGTCGTATGCAGAATAACGTGTATCGCAATCACAACTTCTAAAAAATTGTCAAAAAATGAGTTCATTACTAGTGGACCAGTGATGAGTATTTGGAGTTACCCGAAGGGGTGAACAAGGAACGATTTTCTAAACAGACTCGATGTTAAAAGGTAAAGAAACATACTTAGTCGTATATTCATTCAAGTAGAATACAGATTAGCAGCGAAAATAGGACAGAGGCGAAGAATGATGCCCACAAGACATTCGCTAGACTTCAACTGAACTTTTGCCTCGGACGCATGACATATCAAGTGATAAAAATGACAAGAAACGTGTAAACTGATGTTATAGTCCAGGGTTCGACGGAACACCGTCTGGCGAGGGGCATACATTTCTTGCAAATAAACGAACACTGGCCAAAGTTGCTAAAAAATAATTTTATGACGTTTGGAGACCCCTAGGGGTCGCTTGTTCACATACATGCGAATAAATTGGGCCGTGCCTTTATATACGTAGAAGACGGCGCAATGATCTGGAGACCCGTAGGGGTCTCGAAACGTCATAAAATTATTTTTTAGCAATTAACTTTGGCGAGTGAACGTTTATTCGCAAGAAAAGTAAACTGATTTTAGCATCACCATTAAAGGGACCCTGAAACGGTTATTTGAAGCTTTGTCAGCGTTTAGGCTAGAACATCATCGAACCATTGGCACCACAAATTTCGCTGCACGCCGTGTACCAAGGCGGCTACGGCCAATTATATCATACCCTCCTTCTTACCCCTGCCTTGCCTCCTCAACTCATGATACACGCTGGCATCGCTGGCGATCGCAGAGCTCATGTGAGCACACTCGATGATTTGAGCTTCGCCCGGTAATGACCTCTGAGACTGCACGCCGACAGGTTGCGTGCATCTCGGAGACCATAGCCCCAGTGCGCCCGGCAGCACGCACGCCGTCTGGCAACAGAGACATCGCGGAGGGGTTGATATCTGCTCCGACAGGTGCCGCCACCCTACCAGCCAATTTTTCGTGCGCGCACACCGCAGCCAATCAGATCGTGCGCAGACTGCGTGTCATACTGGGGAGGGGCGGTTGAAAACGCGTTGGGCTGAGCCGCAGTGATCTGCAGCGATTCGCAGCTTTATAGCGTTGTAATCAATTACACAGTGTACGCAGAGAGCTTAAATTAGTCTGTAAATGAGCCTTAGGACTTGGTCTACTGGCTCAATGTGTTTGTACAAAATCGTCAGAACCGTTTCAGGGTCCCTTTAAGTGAACGACAACAGGTACCCAGCTATGTGGCGTTTACAGGGTAGCTCATGGTGCGACGTAACGTGGGCACTCATGCTAGAGCAGAGACGAGCTTCATGACCACAATGTGCAGGCTACGGGGTGATGACGTGCATTTCATACGTAGCGGTCGCAGGCGTATTCGCACTACGCATGATGATAGCTTGTGGAATACTTAATGTTTACATTAAACCAGATAGCCGACAGTGCCACTCCAATTGGCGTTGTCCTAACATCGCGCTTGCATAGGGTCTTTTCCCGATAGTTTGAAGCACTGCAGTGGGTCCTTGCTCTAGTACTTACTTGACTTCCATGCATCGGTTCGATTACAGCTGTGATTTGTATTGCTTGCTTCTATCGGGATATTTATCCCATACCGCCAGACCCCGCCACCTCATTTTAGGTGACACCGATTCCTTCACACAGTCGGGTTCACATTTACAAAGTCTGTGTTTGTAGACTAAGAATCACCTGTGCCGCATACCCGCGCACCATGAGCCGCACGTGAGTGGTGGAACAGATTTCATGACTTACGCGACGGGTAAGCAATGTTATTGTCATGACCTGCGAATCGTGCTCGTAATACGTTCACGTCGTCATATGCCGTACCAAGCTAAGCAGATGACCTCGAGAGTGCCAAAACGTAGGTGATAGATGGATAGACAGAAGGAAATGATCGAAGTGTCTTAGCGTTGCTAAGAAAAAAAAAACATTACGGGCTGGAGAGGGGAATACATTAGTTGGAAACCTTTCCGCGTTTTCGCAGAAAGCATCCCCACCGTTGGCATAGTTGGTGCCCGATGCAGGGCCAAAGCCTCTACAAATCATCGAACACCTGTACTCCTACATATATAAGTGTATGCTTCACCTGTGCTCACACACACACACAAACACACACACACACGCACACACATACACACGCACACACACACACACACACACACACACACACACATATATATATATATATATATATATATATATACTTCAATGTTTGGGAAGACATAGTTCTCGCTCATCCTATCTTTATCCTAGTCGTTCTAATATTATTTGAGAGCAAGACATATTTTTCTTTAATTATGGATTTATTAAATTCTAGCTTTTATTTTGGTATTGTGAAGTATAACTAATGTCACTGTGGGTTATCTTTGCATTATTTCTACCTGCCATTGTTATGTTCCGTTGCTTCACTGTTTATTACTTTTCATTGTATAAGAATGCACTTTTCTTATCAAAAACATGCCACTTTATTATGTTTCCGCGACTCAAGGCGACAATGTAACGCGGGGTCTAAGGGCGTCTCAAGCCGTCTTACTGCAGGTTTAACCTTGGCCACCGCCACGGCTTTTGTGGAAAATAATAAAGAAATTTATAGAAATGAATATACTACGCATTTATTTTTTACTTCATCAGAACCGTCTATCCAGGGCGAGATTCAGAAATTTCTGTGATTTTTCCTGAGGCTTGGGTTCAGATCACGATCATGGTGGTCGCATATTCGAAGGGGGGGGCGGGGGGGGGGGGGGGGGGGGTTCGGATGTGGTAGCTGCCCTGTGTTGAGAGATGGATGGCTCTGCATCTGCAAGTGCATTTGTTGCATATTTGTTAGGAGTCTCTGATGTCCGCCTGCTTAATAGTCACACATTGCTTTTGACACGTAAACCCATAATCTCACTCATGAAGCTTCGAAACCGTTGTGTGCAACAGCATTCGACATGACTCACGCTAAGAGTGAATATAAGCCTTAACGTCGCATAACCGAACGCTCGATATGCATTATCCGATATAGTTTTCACGTCGTCTTACACATTTACATATATTTTGAACTCGCTTAGTGGATGCTTTGAGGAACACGCAATGATTCAAGGGACTGGGGCCCGCTCTCGACACTGTTTTTCGCTGAGGGTAGGTTGAACGTTCGGCCAGCCAAGTAATTTTCTGATCCACTTCACCGGGTGTAATCGTCATAGAGCAAAAACAGCAGTTGTTCCTTCACATGAGCCGCGCGAAGCGACGCTGTGGCGACAGCGGCCCTGCACTCGCTGTCATTGTGATGCCATTAGTCGCGTAATTGTACTGTCAGCTCGACAGCACAACCGCTTCACAGTCGTGCAGGGCGCTGTCTGCGTGACCGCCGCCCTCGATGTGCACAAAACCTTTGAGGCACTGACATTTTAATCGTTTCTCGTTTTTGTCCTCTCTTGTTGCTGCAGTTTTTTTTTTTCTGTGGGTGTGTGTCATCATTAGGTGCACCGTCACAACGCCCGAACGGTGCATTTTCCCGCCTTCTTTCTCAGTACCTGTGTCGTTGCGATTTTGACCCAACGGCCGCTCACTTTTTCGGCATATGCATTAAACTCAGCCGCAACGAATACTGCTCGATGACATGCTGACTTGAGTGCTCCAGCTTTATTAATATGTAAGGGTAAAACAGCAGCCAGATGCCAACAGGGCTGAGCTGAGGTGGGTTCGCAGAACATATATAATGTACGCATATTACACGAGTAGTCTGCAGTACACTCCAACCTGTTACACTTTAGTAGTAGTACGCCAGAGATGCAGGTCATTCTGGCGGCCCCTCTGTTTTAGTTAGCTATGTCCTATTTTCTTCTGCAGTAGAATAACGTGTGTCGCACAGGGCTGTGGAACTGCGTTCTAGGGTGTTCCCTTCTTATCTTTGTACCTTACAAAATGTAGCGGAACGTTTTTTCTGGTTACTCTTCACCTCTTTATTTTTTTTTCAGCATTTGTTCTGGGTCATTCTAGATCGCTTACTTATTTGCCACCCGCATTAAGTACTTTGCGATATCGATATACTTATAGGCATTGTCTAACTTCTGTCAGACCGCTGGCGTTAAGTCGAATTGCGCGTGTTGATTAGACATGCACCCCTACGACACGTGCGCACAGATTTCTTCTTGTCCCGGGCCCAAGTGATGCTGCTGAATGTAACGATGTTAAATATGACATTTTTCATCAACTTCCTAGTAGGCAGCACCGCGTTTGATGTTGGGGTGCAGATGCCAGTGAAGGTTAACATGTTGACGGCGATGAAAGGAGACCATAGGGTGTCCCCACCTAAAACTGAGGCATCAACTGCACTGCGGGCGTTCTTTGCCGAGAGAATTCCAAGCCCTTCGATCATCTGCAGTCGCACGTATAAAAATATTCGGTACTGAGAGTGCGTGGGTAATCCACTTGCGCCTGTGTTCAGGAGTGATAATCGACGGCCAAGGCGAGACCCGACCAAGTCCACACGGCCGTCGGTCGAACCAGAACCGGAGGAAACTGGATCGGTCGCTGTAATTTGGCGCCACGCAATCGCTGCAGCGACGTCAGTCCCGATGCTTGGTTGATTTCGATTCGCTGCCTTCAGCTGTCTCGCGCAGACGGCATGACCCAGATATGAGTGCACGTGTCTGCATGTATACATGGTTTGTGCGTGGAGACATAAGTGGCGGTGCTTGGACAGGTTTAGTTTGGAGCACAGGG
>JALIZH010017818.1:60000-72235 GCA_030522465.1 Rhipicephalus appendiculatus
ATTGTATATTACATAGCATTGTGCAATGATGTCGATGAGATCGGTGCGTGGCCTCCGCGATTATGCCCGGGGTCCCATGCCGCCAAGTAGTTACCACACGAGGTGGAGTGTCCCCCCCGAGCGATTTATGCATCGCGCTGCCGTAGCACACCACGAAGCCCGCTCGTACCTTTGGCAGTCTCTAAAGGCGGCCTTAAAACTCCAACGGGAATCGAACTTGGAGTTAACACATATTCTGGGCCCATGGCAAACCAGCTCCAGTGCATTACGCGCCACAAAAGCGTTGCTGACTTTCCTGCGGGCCACGAGCCTGAACGAAACTTTGTAAATAGTGTACTCTACGTGTGTGCGTGTGTGTGTGTGTGTGTGTGTGCGTGTGTGTGTGTGTGTGTGTGTGTGTGTGTGTGTGTGTGTGTGTGTGTGTGTGTGTGTGTGTGTGTGTGTGTGTGTGTGTGTGTGTGTGTGTGTGTGTGTGTGTGTGTGTGTGTGTGTGTGTGTGTGTGTGTGTGTGTGTGTGTGTGTGTGTTGAAGCGGTCTGTGTTCAGCGCATGAAAGAAGACGAAGAGGGGCAATCGGTGGGAGAAGAAAGGAGGAAGAAGTGAGAATAAAATGGCGGATGACACCCGTCTATTCGAGGTTACGTCTTTTTAATGTGTTAGTTCCCAGTAGGAACATTACATTTTGGCGCAGCTGACAGCTTTTGAAGACCGAAAATGTGGGTTACGTTCTTCATCGACGAGGCGTCATCGGAGCCCCTCGTTTTCACACGGTACCAAGTCCACGGTGAGCCAGCGATGGACATTCCTCGCGAAGTTAGTTCGACCGGACTGATCGACGCGGTACTGCAAGAAGCTTCGATGAGCCGTCAAGCCCTCGTTCAGGCAGGATCGGTGAAAGTGAATCTGCAGCTCCAGACACTGAGCGAACTCGTTCTGGAACCCATTCGCCGTGACACATTCAAGCAGGAAACGCCTTCCGAGAAGGTGAGCATAGTTTTGACTGCTATTGAGTAACAACGATGGTGCATGATGCAACAGACTGAGATACTGAGAACATTGGCCAAGTCGCTTAGCCAAGAGAAACCAGTACGACAAACTGTACAACCAGACGTATTTGAAGGAGACTCGCAAAACGCGGAGCAATAGATGTGGTTTTTTGAGTATGCATGCGCAAAGAACATGTGGAAAAGTGACGACACAAAGATCGTAAACATGCGCGGTTATTTGGTTGCCATCGCGAGAAAATGGTACGATCTGCAACTTATGGATGGAGCACCAATGTGTTGGGAACGGTGGAAGAGCAACTTTTTGGCGGCTTTCCGACTGAACGCTGTGGAAAGATGGGATGCGGCACTACGCTTCAAGTACACGTCTGGCTCTTTGCTCGAGTACTGTCTTGAGAAGCGCCACCTCTTGCTTGCTGCAGAACTATATCCACCGTCACCTGCAGTTGTAGCTTTAGTGACACAAGGCTTTTCCATCGACATTCGCAGTCATATACAGCTCAATGATCCCAAAACATTCGATGACCTTCTGCGATGTATACAAACCACAGTCCGAACATTTATTTCGCAAGGGCAGCGACTTGCTGAACAAGCACATACAAGTATGATGAAAATGCAGTGTCTCAGTGTAAGAGCGATTTTCTCGGAAGTGACCATCAATTAGACGATGATGAGGGACCGGTCTCTGCATTACATGAAGGAGCTTTTCTAGACCGGCCAACTACCTTTGTTGACAAGACCCCAGCAAAAAGTAACACAGGGACAGTTTATCTGGTCTCATCAACACTTCTTTACGCCCCTATTAAGGTAGACGGCACTGATATGAAGGCCCTTGTTGACAGCGGGGCTTCTGTCTCCATCATTAACAAGAGTAGAGTGGATGCCAGTCGTGTGCACACTGGTAGGGCACTGCGCGTGCAAGCCTACGATGGATCAGTGAGCACGCATAGCGAATGGATAACCCTGACTATTGAATTTCAAGGACACTCCATTACCAGTGAAGTATTGGCGATTCCTGATGTCACCTACGATTTTCTTTTGTCGCGCCGAGACATGAAGAGGCTTAAGATAAACATCTATTGGGACGACAAACTAAGGGTGGAGGATGACGTAAGCACAGAGATTATTCCTAAGGCACCGAAAGCAAAGAGACCAGTTATCGACATAGAGGACATCTCAGTGAAGTACCCAGAACTTACGTGCATGGGTAGCTATCCTCCGGCAATGAAATCACATGTTGTTCCTTTCGAGCTTGCTGATAAAAAGGTAGTTCGCAGAGCTCCTTATAATATGTCGAGAAATAAAAAGGTATGGCTTAAAAAGGAGTTGCAAGAAATGTTGCATGCAGGCATTATCCGACCTTCTGTATCCCCATTTGCTTCTCCCATAACAATTGCTCCAAAAGAAGATGGGACATTCCGCGTCTGCACAGACTACCTGGCTCTAAATCGTCAAACTGAATTGATACCTTACCCTATGCCGAGGATTGACGACATCATTGACGGAACTGGTGGGTGTCATTGCTTTTCACGGATAGACCTCTGCAAGGGGTTTTGGAAGATCCCCCCTGACCGAAGAAACGAAAAAGTACACCGCCTTCATAACTCCTTTTGACTTGTTTGAGTATAACCGCCTACCATTCGGCTGGAAAAATTCTCCTGCGTGGTTTCAAAAGATTATGACTGACATTCTGAAACCTTATTTGGGCGTATTCTGTAATGTATACATCGATGACATCATTGTGTAATCAAAGACAAAAGAGGAGCACCGTGGTCACCTTTCAAAAGTTCTTGACGCTCTCAGCCTGTCTCAACTCAATGTCAATTTCAAGAAAAGTGCTTTCTTTCAAAATAAGGTTGTATTTCTCGGAAGGGTGTTCGACGGAAATACCAAAAGCACTAAACAATAATCTGTAGACCGAATTTCGAAGCTGGCAAAGCCGTACGATGTGCACTCTTTGCGTGTTTTTCTTGGTCTGGCTGGGCACTTCAGGGCATTCATCAAAGACTACGCATTGAAAACGAGGTGCCTCACGCACTTAACCCAAAAAGACACACCTTTCCAATGGAACCACGAGTGCGAAACTGTCTACTGTGAACTAGTGAAGCTAATATCATCGGATGCAATCTTGCGAATACCGGACTTTTCACTACCTTCAATACTGAACACGGACGCATCACACTATGCAACGGGCGCAGTTCTATATCAGAAACCCTCAAAGCAGGCTGATCAGACAAAGCATCACGTTGTGGGGTACTACAGGTATACACTAAAACCAGCTGAAATCAATTACTCCATCACGGAAAAGGAAGTGCTGGCCGTGTTAAAAGCCGTTCAGTATTTTCGAACTTACATTGAAGGCGCCAAATTCATGCTTTTCACAGATCATCAAGCATTGACTCAACTCTTGAATATGACACAACCAAAAGGACGCATTGCCAGATGGGTCAACTATCTGCAGCAATTTGATTTCATAGTTTCTCACCGTCCTGGCCCACTTCTCACCGATGCCGACGCGCTCTCTCGGTTGCTCATCGAGGAGTCAAGTGGAAATCCAGAAAGTATCAACAACGTTAACTATGGGAAGGTACGGAAGATCTTCAGTTTAATAATGGAAAGTATCATGTACCACCCACTTTGGTTCAAAGGATTCTTCATCTGTACCATGATACTCCTGGATCAGGCGGACATGACGCTTTTTGGCGCACATATAAGAAATTGGTCATGAGGTTCACATGGCCAGGTATGAAAAACGACATGAGCCATTACATCCGCACATGCCACCTTTGCCAGGTAAACAAAGTGAAGTTCAAGCAATCCACAGATGTTATGACAAACCCGGAATATTCAAGAGTAGCCTTCGAAGTTGTTCACTTAGACTTTCCGGAGCTCAGAAAGAAGGGGGAAGGAGTCAAGCGAACGCAAGCTTTTCTGTTGTCCATCGACGAATGCACCAGGATGATTACGGCTAAAGCCGGAAGAGAAAATGCAAACAGCGTCATCAATCTACTCAAAGATAAGTGTTTCAGCCACACCAAGACGCTAGTACGCTACAATGGTCCTGCTTTCCGGAGTTCCAAGCGAACAAGATGGGCTATTGACCGAGGAATGATCATTAAATACTCTTCTCCCTATCACCCTGCAGCCAACGGACTGGCAGAACGGGCCATAAGGGACATCAAGCAGTTCCTGAAGATGTATCCGGGCTTTGCAGGCGGCTGGAAGTGCTGCCTTGAGGCCGCTGTGAAGCATCATAACCGATCGCACACCACGGGTTTAGGCTGCAGTCCTCATTGTGCCAATTTTGGGACAGCGCCCATACTTCCTGCAGATCGCCAGCTCGGTTTCCAAAAACTCGAACTTACGGAAGTCAAGAGAAGTGCCGAAAAACAAGAAGTCTACAAGCGCCGGATGAAGTGAAACTTTGATAAAAGGTACAACAGCCAAATACCACACATACAACCTGGAGATTACGTCCTTGTAAGAAAAGGAGTACCACCTTCCAATACCAAATATTATGGACCATTCATTCCAAGTTGCTAAGACAGCCTCTCAGCACGGAATACTGAAGAACGTGTGGTACACTGGCGCCTCGGGTCAAAAAGAGTGTGCCGCCATTGAGAACGTATCCAAGTATTAGGCCTACACCAGGAGGTATAATCAAAGAAGTCTGGAGGAGTGAAGCGGTCTGCGTTCAGCGCATGAAAGAAGACGAAGAGGGGCAATCGGTGGGAGAAGAAAGGAGGAAGAAGTGGGAATAAAATGGCAGATGACACCCGTCTATTCGAGGTTACGTCTTTTTAATGTGTTAGTTCCCAGTAGGAACATTACATGTGTGTGTTTGTGTGTGTGTGAGTGTGTGTGTGTGTGTGTGTTTGTGTGTGTGTGTGTGTGTTTGTGTGTGTGTTATGTGTCTATCAGTGTATATATCATAATCATCAGCCATCCCCTGGAGTAGCATGTCAGGCGAAAAGCCAGGCAAACATATCCAGCTCTTCATGAAAATATTTCTCCGCGATTATGCTAAGCTTGTACAGCGCGACTGAACGCGGACAGAGAAGAAAACACGCACATGCGCACACAGCGCTGACTTTCAACTGGAAGTGTTGGCCTCCGCGATTAGGTAGTCCGCAGCGCGACGGCCCGTTGCCGGAGCTAATGGCACTCTTGGACGCATCTTAGCACTATTTCGCTGATGTCATATATGTTCAATTTCGCATATTCGTTCTCGCGGTTCAAATTGCAAATCGTGGACAGAATTGCATTGCCCAGTACCTTTCTGCAAGTTGTGCGAAGTAGTCCGTGTTGCACATATCTTTTATACCCCTCCGTTGCGCTTCTACTGGGTGTTCAAAGTTAAGATTTCTCGTTTTATTAAAATTCAGCACTGGGAAGAACATGAAAACCACCTTTGCAGATAACTTATACATCCAGGGGGGACACGCAATGAGACAATAATTGTCGCTTTCAGGTGCCCAATTAACTCAGATTCAACAATTAACTTTTTAGTGATTGCAGCAAGAAAGCATGTTTGTATTGAAAAGTTTGAGGCAGTCGCATTTATACACAGTTCCATTTGGAAGAATTCTTCTAGCATGTCTGTGCTCCGAGATATCCGTTCGAACTCACAGTCATATCCAGTTTCCGATAGGCGTGTTGCATTGTAGTATCGTGCATCATTCTTCTTTTGAGCTTGTTTCGGTGTTCCTGCAAGTAAGCTCTCTTTATTATCCTTATCCTGTCATGTTTATCGTGTTGGTTTTGTTGGACTGTACCTTGTCCTTCTCGCTACCTGAAGGGTGCAAACTTGCGCATATTGCTAGCACATAATGGGTGTAAGAACAGCGCAACAGACAAGGACTGGCGAAGAACACACAGCTCTGTCTTCCAACAACGTTCAATAGCTTCGCTATGCAACACTCACTTCTCGCTTGCATTGTGCTTCTTTCTTGAACTTAAACGCGCCGCTTGTAATTGCCCGTTATGATAATGGACATTTTGTCCATACACATGCGAGAAAACGACATAAAATAGTTGTGAGTGGCATGCAGGCAACTGCCAGCGGAAGGGTCACAGCAGGCTTCGGTGCTTTTCAAGAACGAAATATCGAAAAAAAGTGAGAAAAGTGATGATATGAAGAGCCGCATCAGGCGTTCTGACATCGTATTTCCACTAGGGTCTAGGAAGCGTAGTCCCGCCGACTGTAGCGTGAAGGGCGTGTCACCACAATTTGCCGTGAATACACGCGAACAAAAACGGCGCCGCGTGACGCCGCCGAAATGCGCAATGCGTCATTATCCGCTGGTTTTCCTTGGCACGCATCAGCGGGGGTTCGGGGACGCCTGCCTACCGCAATGAGCGGCAAGTGTGGCAGCTGTCACTCACATTTCTCTGCGCAGACCTACACAGCCACAACAGGCACAGGAGCCAAGATGGAAGCAGCGACCGGCAGTGGAGGCTTAGCGACTTGTGCATTGTTACGCTGCTCAGCCCAAGCACACAAGTTAATTTTCCATTCAAGGCGGCCTCTCATAGGCGGGTTCAAAAATGGAAAGTCACATAGCTAGCAGACAGCAGTCAGGAAATGTTATATCCCACGAGGGCTGGGACAGTGAAAAAAATTCGAGCGCAAGGGGGGGGGGGGGGGAGGGAGGGGGGAGAAAGAGAGTTACAGGACACCATTCACTGGGCTCCGTGAGTTTTGTGGCGCCTGTCTAGCGCCGCCTCATTCGAAATGTAGCGCCTCGCAGCTTGACCAGTCAATCTGCTGTGCCGGTAGCTTACATCTACCCTCGGTTATAGTAGAGCCGGCCATTTTTAAGCTGACTTTGACTCACTACGGAGGCAACGTGATTCAATTTATTTATCATAACTTGTTCCCTACAAAGTCCATTTTTTTTGTAATTATTTTGTACGCATTATTTATTATTTCTCTTCCAATACCCTTATGTAGGACCTCAGAGTTGCAGGACCCTCAGAGATTCTTTATTTGGGGCCTCTTAATGAGTACAATGCATATAGACACTGTAATGTAAGCCCTTATATGCATACGACAAGAAAGTCAAAGTTGAAGGCATAATCGAGACATAACTTAGAAATATCTCGATCGTAGAGCTCGGCATCACAATAAGGGGATTAGACACTGCGCAGCTGGTGAGTGGATAATATGCAGGGTCACTTGCACGTAACGTTACCTGTACAAAAATTGTAACTCTGAAACGTCTAGTGCATAGCTGATGAAAGTTCGATCTGTGCGACAAGCCTTTAGTGCTAGCGGGTGTTCGCGTGTGCTGCCGGCTCCCCTATTCCTCAGAAATGTGGTGCTGGGTGTGGCTGTGTCGTCGCTGCTGTTAATGAATAAGTCCCAGCTGTACGCATACAATGAGTAAAAGGCAACATAAATTCCAGTATCGCGATTTTCTGCAGGGAATGCGACAATGCAATGTACGGTTTTAACAAACAAAATCCAGTGTTAGCGCGCGTGTTACTCTTTACGTGCTGAAAAACTCCTCTAAAATTCCTTTGTGTGCTACAATATGGGTGAAGGCATTACAAAAGATGGGTGCGAATGGTGAATTTCGCGACTAAATCGAATGAAAAAATTCAATAGCGTCAAAAAAGCGAATAGAATGAGGAAAACTTTCAGAAGACTGAAGCTAATTTTTTTTTGTTTTTTTTTTTTGAAGACTGCAAACAATGCTCATATTTGCGTAGTGGCACTCGGCAAGTTCCCCGGTTTTAGAACTGAAGTACAAGGTCTTTATAAAATGAGTCGCAGTTGTGAATCAATTTGTGTTTTTTTCATTTGGGTGCATTTTACATACTGTAATATTCGTGAACTATTCGAAAAATATTGCAATAGTAGCTATTGTTTAATAAAATTTGTTGCTTGGATAGTTGGTTCATAATTTAAAATTAATACTGGATATCATGAATTGGACACAGGACTCGCTTATTGCGAGTAGCGCCTGTCCTGTGCATGTGTGTGCTCCTCCTCTGCCCTGTTATAATTCACGCTATCCAGTATTTAAGAGTAGCTATTGTATTATTCGTTATTCAAGACATCCGAGTATCCAAGCACCATTCGCGAAACCCTGCTTTGGAGGTGCGACGCTTGTTGATTTTATTCGGGCAATTGTTGTAAAGATCGAGATTTTGTCTTTTATAATTGTCTGACGAAGGCTACCTACATTCCATCCTTACTGCTTCACTCTTTCACTCTTAAGGACTAATGGGCATAGGCGTGCGCACGGGGTGGGGTGGTGGAGGGGGCAGGGGGGGGGTGCAAAGCCAACCCCATAATAGGTAGGGGGGGGGGGGGGGGGCGATAGGGGGGCGCAAGGTCAGCCCCATACATTGACATAATAGGGAGGGGGGGGGGGCGCTGCGACGAGCCTTCTCTCCCCCTGAAGGGGAACCCTGCGCACGCTTATGCTAATGGGACATACAGACATAGACACGCACGCGGGAGAGACAGGGGGGGCGACCACACCCTCTGAGCATCTAAAGGGGAGGGGGGGGGGGGGGGCGATTCTGCCCTATGCCTTTACTCAGTCGCAACACTCCCATCTTTCTTTATGCGCTGGGTTATGGCTACGCACCTTTTTTTGTTCTACGATAATGATGACCTAAGGCCCCTAATATGCCAGTCAAAGAAATGTCTACTTGCAGGTTCGACTGCGCTTGTTTGTGTCCCGCTCTTTCAGTGTACCGTTAGTTTGCGCTGCCAATATTTCGCAATCAACTGATTACCTTTAAACCGGAAGCCGGGTACACATGGCAGGCCTCTGAGAGTAGCGCACCATCGCTTCCTTTTTATTTCTGCATCGATTGCGGAGCTTGTCTTCTTTCCGACTCGACCAAAAGGGGGGGGGGGGGGATCCTGGAAACGTGCCCCCCCTCTCCCCCCCAATGGAAAACCCTGCGCACGCCTAAGCGCACACAGCAACCATCCACGCACAGGACGCCACATTCAATACGTGCACAGAAGTCTCACTGCTACCAGCAGTGAGATATATGGGCAGACCTTAAAAAGCACAATAAAGTGAACGAATGAATCACTTTATAATGACATACTGTGGAAACTTTATTTATTATTGCGAAATTCAAGGCCGAATATTCATTTTTCATACTCGCGCCGAGACCACAGCACGTGATGTCATGGATTTCAAAGTTTTTTTTTTTTCGTATTTTGCCATGTTTGGTTCAATGAAATATCCTCAAACTTCGTAGTGTTAAGCCTCTGCTTCCGTGAGAGGACACTTCCTCTTTACCGGTTAGGAACTACTTAGGTCCTGGTGGACGCCGTCAAAATGTTTGGCATGGCGATGGTTTCCGCATTTTCTTTTGTGAGTTTTTCACAATTACCAAGCCTGTAGTCGAGGAAATCGTGTCGATATTGGTAATTTGGGAGAGTGATTTACTAATACGAAGAAAATACCTTTTTTTTTTTTGTCTCCCTTTAATCCACTTGCTTAGCAGCGCCACACTTCAGTTGCTGCACGCAACACCGACCACAGGCAACACTTATACGTGGCATGTGAGATGGCGATTCACTTCGATAAAAGATCAGATTGCTCTATCAGGAACGCGCCGACAAACCCATGATCGAAAGAGCACCACTTACTTGAAAACGGCGTACACAAATACGCATGTAACCGGCGCACCTTCGAGGGGCACATTTCTGTACGCTCCCTGGTGTCCGGTATTTTGCGTACGACGCCGAAATGTGCGTGATTAAATATTTTTTAAATGGTTATTGTGTACAACACACTGCAAGTCTTCGGCAGGCTTTCACGCGAACTGACCACTGAACTGTGCGCCGCGAGTCTTGGAAGTGATGTTTTCACTTGGGAGTGGTTGGGGGAGGCGACGCTGAGCGCTAGGCGGCGAGTTTTTGTATTGCTTAATAAAGCGTCGCGTCATGGTGAAGTGAAAGGACAATAAGTTTTGTTAACCGTCGGTATTGAACGTATTTGTAAAACAGCAAGAGTCTTTACTTAACAGGAGACTTCAGAGATGGGGCGCGATTCCAGATACCGGCTACGTTTTACAGCGAAAGCTGTTATGAGATCACAACAAGGGCCGTTTTTGCGCTGTAGTTGTCCGCCGCCGCCGGTGTCCGTAACCACTATCGCGCGAAATATGAAAAAAACAAAATAAATAAAAAAAATCACAGCATATCCACGAAGAGAGTGATGATGAAGGAGCTTGCTCCAGAGGTTAAATCCGGTAAACCGTGAATGCTCTGTACATCTGCTCAATCATCGTCATATAAGGAAGTGACTCTCAGCTCGCGGTCCGCTTGTCTTTGCGCCCGCTTCTCCGCGGCCTCGTGGGCCCGTGCCGCAACCGGGTGCGCTTGTCCACGAGCCCGTTTAGCTTCGGCATCGCGAGCCCTCGCTGCTGCCGCCGCCTCGGTGCTGGTAGTGGCTTGTGCTTGCTGTCGGCACTGGCGTCTCTCTTCGGCCTCGCGAGCTGTCACTGCAGGGTCTTGACGGCGAGCCCGCGCTGCTGCTGCATTTCGAGCCCTCCGCGCTGCTGCCTTAGCTTCTTCGGTGTTCATGATGAGTAGCGGTAGCGAAGTGCACTGAGTCAGCGTCAGCGTCATCGTTATGACGTATAGTGGGTACACTCCATGTGCTGTGCCGTGATGGCAGAAAGAGAATGTGTGGTCTGGAACGTGCTTAGTCTTCATCGTCATCAAGGCGTACTCTCTTTCACTAGTCTTTGTCCGTGTTCAGCATCGCAGTTAATAAGCCTTTAAAATGAACAAAAAGACAGTTGATGGCAACCCCAAAGCGCCTTGCTCTGACGTCATAGATTTTGTGAGCCGCTGGATTCTTGTATTTTTTTTTGTTAAAAGAAATTACGATATGTACTATATCCTCCAAGAACGCAGGACGTAAATCACTGTCGCAGTTTCGCGTAACTTCACTGAGCCACCTCGGCACAACCACGAAAACGCGGAGGCACCAGTGGTGTGTCTCATCAAAAAAGTAGAAATTAAGGAAAAGTTGTTTGTTCTAATACTGGCCAGAAAAAGCGTGGTTCAGCAAGCGACTGTCAGAACAAACAGACCTTAATCGCTTAAAATTTAAAAGTAAAATTGCCCATTTTCTATTTCTTTTCTTCTTGAACTTATTACCGTAACATTAGCAGAGCTGGACCTTACAGGTGCGAAGTGTCAGAAAACACGTTGTTAGTGGCACATTTCTCTTCGTCCTTTTATGCAAAAAGGAAAATACGAACTAATTAAGCTTTTTTCCCCGGCGCCCTATACAAACTATTTGTTGGCTAATGCTATTTTTAAAGTGTACCGGCGATGACAAAAACTTGACGTCGTGCTGTGCGTTTTCATACGTAAGCGTAGTTCTCATTCTACTCCCTTTACAACTCCCGATTTTCCCTGTTCCCTCCCTCTGTAGGGTAGTAAACCAGACTCAATGGTAGGCTGATATCGTTGCCTTTGAATCCGCTTCACAGAATCCCTATGCTGAAGCGCTAGCCAGCGTCACTAAAGCTGGCTGCTTATAGGTGGTGCTTGCCCCGTCTCCTTCACATATGTGTATTCCTAATGCACACCGCTGTATACTTTTGATTCGGGACCTACGGGAACGGTAGGTCGCCTCGCGGCACTGCTTCCTCGCTGCAAGCATTTCGCTTCTGAGAGAGTGCAATGACCCGGGGCCGACACATCGCGTAACACAAGAGAAGCAAGGTGAAGCCACTTGCGATACCACGTGTCGCTGCTCCCCATTGGCGCAGAATGCGTGGGCCGCGCTCGGTCTTCCGTGCCTGTGGCTTCTTCTGCTATCGTCTCTACCGACGCAACCGCTTGCCACGCTGTTTTTCTCTCTAGTGCTCATTCAGTGGGCCTCTCGTTCACAACATGACGAGACATAATTGTGCCGGGGCAAAAAACGCGGTGTCGAGTGCACGTGAAAGTAGCAATATCATGTTGAGTCCAGCGTTGCACCTTAGTGGCCTTTAACCATAGCCGCGTTTATTAGAACATATTTATATCATTCGAACGATGTTTTCTGCACGCGGAGGCTTCCCTCATATGTACTGTAGCATCTGCATATGAAGAACTTTGTGTTAATAGTACTTCTAAATTACTCTGACGTCAAAGTCTAACGTCTAAACTAAAGGTAAGGGTTTAGAGAGGGGCCATAGGGTCGGCTAGTTTGTGTTGCTTTGAGACCGCTCTCTCATCAGTGTATAAACAGG
>JALIZH010017820.1:0-87595 GCA_030522465.1 Rhipicephalus appendiculatus
TGTCACTGTATGAAGGCCAAACCTGGCTGAGGGCGTCGGCCTGGTCAGGCGAAAGGTCTAATCCAATGATATTGCGAAAATGGCGTCGTCAGCACTCGGAAACCATGAGACTTCAGCTTGGTCAGGTGCAGTTACGGCGACGACCTTCATGCCATCGCCGCTAGAGCGTTCGTTAGGCGGCGCCAAGAGCAAGCGGCCCATTTCTACGGGGCCGCCTGTATAGCCGTGACGCAAGATAGGCAGGATTTTAAGTCAAATTTTTCCTGGCTACGTCCGGCCTACACTTACGCGTGATGTCAATCATGCGTTGGCGGGAAGTCGGTGTTTCCCGTCTATGGGCGGCCTGTGGTTAGGCAGCCCAAAAGCGATTGTGGAAGAAAAAATGTAATAACTCACCAATTTCTAGGTTTTGTTATCAACTTTTTTTACCAGGTATGATTATGGCATATTAGAAGACAATTGGTAATGCATTCATACATATACGTGACATAAACACACTTTGCATACACACACGCGGATTCGAACCCGGTACGCACGCATTGGAAGCAGACACCGTAACCACTACACCACAGCGCCACCACGCCGGCAGCGAAATTTTACGGGGGTATATATCTACCAATCGTTCTGACGTCTTGGTGGTCTTCGCTTTCCTTTTTTTTCGCTGTTGTTGAGCCTTCGTGTTGTGTTGCCATTTTCATTCGGTGAATATATAAGTTGCGCAGCCGGCAGAGCGTCATGTAAACTGCTACATTTCGGTTGTGACTGTGTTCTTGCGCTCGTCGTTGCCGCAGGAAAATAATGTGACCACGGAGGAACCTTACTCCGCGGAATGTGACCTTCAGCGCTGTTCCATGCATTACGTTTACTTCGCCGAAAATGCGCGGATACGAAGTATCGTGCATACGTGAATGTGTAACTGAATGCACGGGGTGAGAAATATTGCTTATTTCTACTGCGCGTTGCACGCTCTTATGCACCGTGACTGGCGCGTTCTGTGCGCTTCAAATCGATGCCAGCGTTACAGAGGCATTTCAGCGTGGCTACAGTAAAGCGTGTGAATTTTTTGCAAGCTCACTGGCGTATACAATTTGGTCAACTTCGCCGCGAGCTGTACGCGTTGTGAACAGTTGGAAGCGCATTCCAAGCAACGCATGTCGATGCTCGCGCCACATTGATGACATGCATACATTAATCAACAATTTATGCTTGCAGTGCGTGGGCACAGCTCGCGTAATTCAAGCGAAAACTGCGCAGGTCATCTGACAGCGCTCATTCTGAAAGGTTTGAAAAGCACATTTGAAGACCGCATTTATCGCACGTTGCGTGCAACAAGTATACCTAAGTGCCAGTATACCGTTTATAAGGGGAGCCGAAGGTCTCACGACCTTTGTCCCACTTTCTCAGGTTCGGTTGGAGGCCGTTTGAACCACCGTTTTCGCCTTGCCTACGTGTATTTGTCACTGGCACATTACCTTGTTCTCGAATACGCATGATCAGCTGTACCACAGCACGCTCGCAGACTAGGCACTCTTCATACTGCTAAGAAACGTTCAGTCATCAGCTAACATATGATGTTTCCAATGAATATCCGACGAAATGTGCGCCCAAAGACCGCACACATTGTTCACAAACTTTTCTTTTTAATAAAGCTCTAGTGAAAAGGTGTTTAACCCTTTCGACATTTCTGATCACTCATCTTGTGGCTCACCACTTACCAATTCGAGCATGTTGCACTGGATTGTGCTCGCAGTGCGCGCACCAACCAGCCTGGTATGGTGCGGCAGGCTCATTGTTTCTGGCGCGGCAAAACCCATCGCACTCGCATTGCGGCGCGTTACATTGCCCTCGATACACACCTTTCATGTCCACTGACGAAAATATATCACCCAGCCGCTGGCGCAAAGCGCGCAACCGACGCAGTTTAGCGCTTTCCAAGCATACGTTGACAAGCAGGTGATCTTGTGAAGGTTACCGAACTCAAAGCTCTGTCACCTGCACGTCTCGTGATGGAGCGGCCGCGCGGCGAACACGAAGCGCTTCCGCTGGCTTCCGCGGTTCTCGTCTGTCTGTTTTTTTTTTTGTTTGTTTTTTTCCCTTCACGCGCGCGCGCCGGGCGAGCGCGGAGCGCGTCTCAATTCTCCTTTTTTTTTCGTTCAAGCGCATGCGTGGTGCAGTTGTTTCCGACGCTTCGCCGCGCCCTCGGCGAAGCGGCCGTGTTCCCCGCTGCCGCTCTTCTCGCGGATCGGCCTGCGGGGCCGTATGCGGACTTCGGCCGCTTATCAGCGGTTGTTTATAGCCGGCACTCCTCAAGTTCGAGGCCGCCTGAAGAGAGTAACGCATACTTCTCTTTGCCGGGCTGTCCATAGCCGTGATAATAAACAGTACGTCGAAGGATGCCGCCTATATCGAGGCTGTTATCCAGGACCGTACTGAGAGTGTAGAGCAGTAAGTTGGGCAAGCGACATCTGGTAGGGCAACACTTGGGGGGGTGAGGCCAAAATTCAGGAGCGGATGGAAAACGCAATTATCCGGTATGCTGGCGATGGTATGCGGGACAGTAACACTGCGCGTCAGTCGCGTGTCAGTTATGGGTGTGATGACGTAGCCGCCGTCGGGAACTGGATGGGTCGATGACAAACACACGTAGGTGACTGCTCGAGGTTGCAGGCGAACAAAAGTGGTTGGGCTCAAGCGGCTGACGGGCTTTTCAAAGTTATCGGACAGAAGAGGGAGATCGAGGCAGAGTGTGCCCGAAGAACAATCAATTAAGGGCGAGTGTGCCGAAAGGAAATCAAGGCCAAGTATGAGGTCATGAGGGCAACGAGCAAGGACGGCAAAAAGGACCACAGTGTGACGATCGGCAATGCTGACCCGGGCAGTGCATATCCCTATTACTTCAACTGTACCGCCATCGGCAACACGTATTCCCTGCGTCGCAGACGGCGTCATAATCTTCTGCAAACGGCGGCTTAAAGGGGCGCTCATAATTAATAGGTGCGCACCAGTGTCAACAAGGGCGGTCACAGGAACATTGTCGACTTTTAGATCTAGCAGGCTGTGGTGTGTGGGGTACGTCAGTCGAGGATTTGCAGGCGTCAATGGTATTGCAGCTTCACCTCCATAACCTACAATACCTAGTTTTCCTGCTGTGAGCGTCCGCAGAAGGTCGGCGAGGAAAAGCATCGGGCCTGTGGAGAGCGGGACTGGCGACGTTGCGGCGACGGGGAGCGAGAGTAGTGGCGAACGGGTGAAGTGGCGTCAGTGGTGACAGGCTCGTGAGGGGGACGACGTGTAGAAATTGGGGGGGTGCAGCGGCTGAACGTCTAGACGTGGTAGGGCGCATGTAGTTAGGGAAGGTCTGTCGTGGTGAGTTTGACCAACGGCGACGGCAATGTGTATTGCTGTAATATGACTTTCCGTTTACCGACCACAAGTTCGGCCAAATAAACAGTTTCATTTTGAGCCTACCGACTGCTGCCTCCATCGACGTCACAACCACGGACAATATCGGCGATGTAGCGAGCCTTTCTTTTGCAATAAATATATTCTGATAATATTTCGTGAAAGACACTGATAGCCCTAATTTACTCGTGTTGCGAAGACTTCTAGCAGTGTACCAGACAATTAACATCGGTTGCTAGCGCAGATTTGAAAGCGCTATGCTGATATTCACGTTCGTTAAAGTAAATCGTAATGATTACTATGATCAGCTGCTCAAGAATATATATATATATATATATATATATATATATATATATATATATATATATATATATATATATATATATATATATTGTGATGACGAAAAGCGGCATCGTGGTTCTAGCGCGCAGAGAGCTAGCGAGCTGAAGAGGAAGACGAAGTAGAATAGAACAGCTTGCCCGAGACGCAGGTGTTCCCTCTATCTCGTTCACTACAATGGCGCAGTCCGACAACTGCACCTTACGGCTGACGCCACCTGTACGTACTCCTCGGTCGTCGGCGTTGCAGGTCTCCCCGTCTAAGGAACGCCGTTCACGCTTCCTCGGCAATGGACACCAGGACCCTGCGACGGCCGGAAGCACCTACGCCACCATTCGAGGACGGCGTCCAGGCCTCCTCGGTGGCCCAAGGGCAGCCATCTCCCGGCATCGCCAAGACTAGCGCAGAGCGTTCTGTTGCCCGGAAACGCCGTTCAGGCTTCCCATTGCGACACCCCTTGCCTTGGACTCACCCAACGTGTGAGGCTCCAAGGGATGGCGTCCAGGCTTCCTTGGCCGTGGACCTCGCTGCCGTGAGTGCTGCTAACACTGCATACTCCGCGAACGTTAATCCTGGCTATGCGGGCGCCTCACCCGACAGCGTCGCGGAGCTCATGCGTACCATCACGCAAAGGACGCAACAACTCGACCGCTTGGCGTCGTTGAGCTCCTGCTTCCGGCCTGCCACCTTACCACCTCCGGCTCTTTCGGAAGTTCCGGAATTTTCTGATTTGCAGAAAGATGCCGACGTTTGGGTAGAGACGGTCAATGCGCTCGGTTCTCGTCATTCCTGACCTGACGATTATAAATGGCTCATTACCATAGACTACCTCCGCGGCGCAGCCAAGGCGTGGCACAACTATGACGCCTTCAAGCGGCAGTCGTGGCCGGATTGGTGTGCAGCTCTGATTGTTGCTTTCGGCCCGATTTGTTGTGCCACCAACGAGTCGAACATGAACATTACCGAGGACGGAGCTGAGGAAGGCCACATCTTCGGGACTGTTACTGCGCAGTGCAGCTTAACAGAGAGATTCCCACCCTCCCCCTCGTACAAACACGGGACTCACGCAGTGCTGTGGCACTGCGCCGGTGTTCGAAACCGGAACACTACTACGAGAATCCGAGACTTCATTCCATCCACGGGAGTAGGTAACGCTAGTTCCAAAGAACTGTTAGCACTGCTCGGCGCAAGCCGCTCCACGTAGTATGGGATATTGCAATAATTCTTTGTGTTTTACGTTCGAAAGAGCTATATGCTTATTAGAATCCCCATAGTGGAGGGTTTCGGCAATTTCGATCATCTAAAGTTTCTTAACGAGGACCTAAATCCAAACACAGACGTGCTTCGTTCATTTCCCCTTCTCGAGATGCGGCAACAGAGGGCGAGACTCGACTCCACGACCTTAAAGTCAGTAGCCCAGGAGCATAACTACTACACCAATGCAGAAATTTACACTCTATAGGAAGCTTTGCCATTGTTTCAGATTGTTCTGCTTATATTAGACGCAAGATGCGAGTAGTCGAATTTATTCGGTTAGCTTACGCAAGCACCACTGATAACGTTTGAAGATTCATTCACTGGGGTACAATGCGTTTCACCGACGGTCATATTAGGGACGGCCGGCGGCTATGATCACTGTGGAGCTTGTATTACGATGCAGTTATGTACTTTTAATAATAATAATACTTGGGGCTTTACTTGACCTACAATATGATTATGAGGCATTACCTTAATAAAGGGCACCGGAAATTTAGACCATCTGGTGCAGTTTAACGTGCACTGGCATCTTACACTACACGGGCCTCTAGCAGTTCACCTCCATGGAAATGCCATCACCGCGGCCGGTATCAAAACCGCAACCTTCGGGTCAGCAGCCCAGCACCGTTACAGCTGCGCCACCGCGGAGGACTTTCTTTGTTGTCTGGGCAAATCTTCTTGTTATAAATGTTTTTCTATCTCCCGGTATGACTGCCGCTTCTCCACTGTCACTACCGCATGACAACACATATACGACGAATAATGTTTTAGATTACTTAAAATATTTCCGTAACGTCATTTTAACAAAAAGCGCAATGGGCTTTTCAATGACGTCTCAGCTGCCACCCAACTGGGGCAAGGCAGTATTGGGGTAGCGTACTTTCAGTCACATGTTGGCAACGATTCAGCAACTATGAAAACATAATTTATACAACAAATTTTCCATATACCAGGAAATATTCATGTTGCTTCAACTTTAACTCATTAACTATCGAATAGAACACCCTAATAAATTCTCACAGCGCAGTGTTCTTTCAGTATTAAAGGGACTGCCCACCGCTCGGAAAAAATTTTCTGATTGTGTCGAAAATGAGAAGATGGTCGATCACATCGGCGGCAAATTTTAATTTGATGTTCACAGTCCACAAAGAATGATCGCTAGCGTCACCCAACAACGATGTGGTTCAATCTACTGGCTTAACGAGAAATCCTCGCAGGTACACTCATTTCCCTTAAAAACAAACATGTATTACTTGAAATTGTATTTTACGCACGTGAGGCAACTTTAGGTAGCGCCAGAGAATAATTTTTGCTTTTTTTTTTTTCTGACGCGTTAAAATAGGCGCCCGGTGGCGCTGCCGGCGGCGCGATATATGCGGCTGGCAGATATATGCGGAAGGGAAGGCGAGGCTCTGGGACTAGGTTTTAGTGCAACAAAATGTGGATTGATGGTATTCAATGATCACGAAGACCATGCGGTCTTAATACAGGGCCAAGAAATACCGAGGGTAAGCGAGTACAAGTACCTCGGAGTGTGGGTAAATGAGGGGGGATAGATATATGGAGGTACAAGAGAAAGCATCGGTAACAAAGGGAAAGAGGAATGCTGCAATCATGAAGCACAGAGCGTTCTGGGGATACAATAGGTACGAGGTGCTTCGAGGGCTGTGGAAAGGTGTGATGGTTCCGGGGCTTACATTTGGGAACTCAGTGGTGTGCATGAAGTCAGAGGTGCAATCGGGATTGGATGTAAATCAAAGGACTGTGGGACGCCTCGCGTTGGGCGCTCACGGGAAGACGACAAATGAGGCTGTAAAGGGTGATATGGGATGGACAGGTTTTGAAGTGAGGGAAGCGCAGAGCAAAATTAGATTTGAAGAGAGGCTGAGGAAAATGAAGGAGAGTAGATGGGCAGGGAAGGTTTTCAGGTATTTGTATAGAAAAAGCGTCGACACGAAGTGGAGAAAAAGAACTAGGAGGCTCACCAGTAAATATACGGCTAGCAGCGTGGGCGACATGGCAACAAGGAGCATTAAACGAAAAGTCAGAGAGGCGGAGAGGACTTATTGGATGACAGCGATGGAAAAGAAGCCGGCTCTCAGTGACTACCGAAAGGGAAAAAACGAAATAAGGAGGGAGAGGTTTTATGATAATTCAAGGGGAAGCGCTTTACTGTTTGAAGCAAGGTCGGGTTGCCTTAGAACGCGTAGCTATAAAGCGAGATTCTGTAACGAAGAAGAACAATTCCCCATTGCAAAACCCAGCGCCGCTGGGTACCAGCGTCCAGTGCCATGCCGGATTATGGGCCCAGTATCGCGCTGGATACTGGGACGCTGGAGCGGCATTTTACTGGGAGGCGCTGGTACTCCCCGCGAAATACGGCTCTACAGCGTTTAAATAGCGGTAGCTATGTGCCATAAATAAATATATTAGTGAAAGAAGTGATATAGAACGCATTAACGCAATAAAAAAAAAAGAAAAAAAAAGCCATATGAAAAAAAAAAAAGTATCCGTCAGGAGGATTCGAACTTGCCACCTCCTGACTCCGAACTGAGTGTTCTACCCACTGCGCCACGCCGGAACATGCTTAGGCGTGCGTAAAACAACTATTTAACCAACAAACACACGGTTCGGCTTCATGTTTACATGTCGCACAGTCACGATAGACGCGATCTTCCTTTCCAAATAACAACTGCGTCTTTATTAGACACAAACGAACGGCGGCCGGTACTGAATGACATGCCGATAATGGCAAGAGCGCTAAGTTTCTTTAAGAATTCACATGTTAACTACGAAAAATATGAAATACACCTAGAGCAGGCACTGTTTGCTGGCTATTACTGCCGCTTTCTTTAATAGCCGTTTCTCGCTCTTGCTACTGGTCAACATTTACAGAGGTTTTATGATGACTAGTTCGATAAATAGGTGTGTACATGATTGAGTATTGAGTAGTGTTATCGCGCAAGCGACGATACGCCAGTACAGCGGGCGTGCCAGTGTACAGATTTGCAGTTCTATCGATACCTATAACTAAGAAACCGCTCAACTAAATACAAATACAATGCGCTAAAGGAATATGTCACTATGTTAGTTAACTAAGGCGTACCAAATTACCGACTGAAAATTATGCGTTCTTACATAAGAGTCACGAGAAGTACCGGTAGCGCGGCCAGCAGCTTTCGGTTTCAGCTTGTGTGCGTTGCTGAAAGCGCGTCGCTTCGATGGTCATCGCTCCTTGTGCGGACGCCGTACACAAGGAACAATGGTTCATTTAGGTTAACGAATGTCCAAACTGTACTTTACAGTCATCCTTACGCTTTAGAATTGCGTGTACTTAAAGCGCGAAGCGCCTGTAACATGTAGACGGACACGGCCGGCACACTAGGCCTAACGCTCGCTGGGAGTCTCGCTGGGTAGGACCGGTCTCGGCGCAGCTGAGTTGCGATGGTTGAAGTTTCTGTATTCAAGCTTCGGAACCTTTCTAATGGTTAACTAAAGTTCAGCTGAAGTAAGTGGAAGGGCAAACAGTGCCAGAGATGCGTTTCCGGTGTGGTGATATCGAACGGCGGCTGTTTTTCTGGCCTCCCATGGGTGGGGTTGCGAAGCCAGAGCTGAATTGCTTCTCGTCAACTGTGCGGCGATGTAACGATTTGCTGTTTCTGGTAGGACCGGCGCCTCCAGACTTATAAACACTGCAAAATGTAATCATTACAACAACCCATCCCTGAATGAATGCAGCGATGAATGCAAAAACGTGCATTCATCGCTGCTACGTTCTCCGCAAGAATTAAAGCCGTTACTGAATCTGCGTGAATAAGAAAAAAAAGCAAGCTAACAAGCAAAATAATCAGCGTTGGCTCCTTTGTGTTATTGAAGCAATTTTTTTCTGCATTCCAAAGGGAAAAATAAAAATGACGGTGATTTCACATGTATCACATAATGTCTTGCGCTTATCATTCTCTTTCTCCGCCAAGCTAGAAGTTGTGAAAATGTTTGGGACCTGTTAGCAGGCCCCTGGCCAGGGGGGGGGGGGGGCGCTAGGGGCCCGGGCTTCCCCCTCAAAATTCGGTTGGAAGGGGGCGTTTACCGAGGAAAAATAATAAAAATCGGTGTTTTTCAAGGCTTTCAACAAGTGCCCCCCCCCCCCCCCCCCCCGAAAAAAATTTTTGGCTACGGGCCTGCCTGTTAGGGTAGCATCCATTGGTACCATCGAATCAAACATTCTATATTCAAAGATACCGAAACATTCCGCCGCATACACTACAGAAACTTGCATGCCACACTGGAAGAAACAGTGCAGGCTCCAGTGTGCACCAGCGCACTCCAGTGAAAATTCCAGCGTTTCCAGCGCTTCCCAGTACGCGCCAGCGTCACAGCGGCCAAGCCAACGCCTCTACCAGTGCGACCCAGCTCTCTCCCAGTGCGCTCACCGAAGTGCCAGTGAATCCCAGCGTGTACCAGTGTTCCCAGTGCGATCCAGCGCCAAAAAACGTACTGGTATCACGCTGGGGGGCGCTGGTTTTTGCAATAGGGAATGTACATGCTGTGGGGGAACTAAGGAAACGATGGAACATGTACTGATTGAATGCGGCGATATCCACCCAGATATACGTGTGGGCACGAGTCTACATGAAGCCTTGGGTTTTAGGGACAACAATGGAAAGCTGAACACGTCCGCGATAGAAATAAGTAAGAGACGGTTAGAGTATTGGTGGCAGAAAAGTAGAGATAAAGGACAAAAATGAAGAATGGGGAAAAATAAGGTCATTCTGCCTTAAGAGGCAGAGAGATGGACCGTGAATTTATATTTTTCTTTGCTATAATAGCAGAGATTTAATCAATGTAGATAAGGCATTAAGCCAACATAAAAAGAAAGTTTTTTTTTTTCGAGCCTGGTGGCAGACATGTCACCGCCCCGTTATAAAGGGGACGCTCATAGCATCCATCCATCCATCCATCGCCTGCCTGCCTACGGCGGAGAAACGCGAGCACTGCGTCCGGCGCCGCTAATAAGAACAAAAAAAATGTCTTCGGCGAAGTAGCAGCGCAACCGACTTCACAGAATTTCGGAACCATGCCCTTGAGTCCAACCTGATCTAGTAACGTTGTGGGAGTCTTCATGTGTAAAGTACACACCAGTATTCACTGAGGTTCTACATTGAATAAGATTTTTTCCATCACGCTTGTTTCACCAAGGCGTCCATGCTGGCTCTCATATCGCATATGCAACGCACATCACCTAAACACAACTGAAAGACTGCAGGGACTTTCTGTTTCTTTATGCGAAGCACGTCTCATATTCGTTTTAGTGCCACGTTTGGCATGAGTGGAACGTTAGTAGAACCACTAAAGTTCGTTTCACAACGCCGGCGTACCAGTGTTGCTGGAACCGACCAACTTTTCCGCTAGACTGCGGTGGTTTTTCAGGCTGACTAAACATAGTTGGAGAAACCGTGGTAATAATACTTTATCTGACAATCTCCGTGCTTTCAACGACCAATGCAACAAAATTTATGAAGTTGGCAGAAACTGCATGCTGTTTAAGTTTTTGACTTTCACTGGCACTACAATCGTCATTGCCTCCACGATCCAGGGTTGTGGGCATTCATCACTCCAATGGAACACCGAAGGCACATCACAAAATTCTGTTTTAAAAATTTCTACTCACTTTTTTCAGAGAAACCGCTGCAAAGTGGGGGCACTTCAGACGGTACGCTTTTTATTGCGATACAAAAAGAGAAAGCGATGAAGAACGGTCGACAGTCCCTATAAATATATAACAATTGAAGACATTATTCTGCATTAATACCTGAGTTAAATTTCAGTGGCCAATTTCCTATGGGTGCCAGCAATGAGCTGAGTGTTATTTCAGTGCACAATAACTCCTCAGTACATTGTGTCAACATTGTACAACGGTGTTTCAATAATTTCCGAATGAAAAAATTTGGAAGTTCCCACGCCTTGTGGGAATCGGTGTCACGCGAAGCAGTCAGCGAGAAGTAGTCCATGCTGCATTTCTTTTTCGCCTTTGAGCCGAGCGTTACGAGGTATTGCCGGTATAGTATTTGTGTGTACATTGTGGGCTTACCAGGCACGTCGACTACACTGGCATTTATGGTGTAACTTAGTCTGCCGTAATGTCAGCACTTTCATTAAACCACCGACGTCAGTATTATAAGAACAAAGTACCCTTTACGGTGCGATGACGTGAATTTGTAAATACGTAACTTTTGTTCGAGTATTCTTCGAGGGTCAGGCAACACTTGCCGAATATAGCTTGCCGAATAAAAACAGTCCCCCCGCGGTGGTGTAGCGGTTACGGTGCTCGACTGCGGACCGGAAGGTCGCGGCGGTCGCATTTCGATGGGGGGTTTTTGGACGCAAAAGCCCAGATATTGTTACGATTATGCTGAATCCTAACAATACAAATACAATGTTTATTTGACTGCTATAAAACGGAGCCAACACTGCAACCAGTGCTGGACAGTATCGAAGATTTCATGAGGTATCGGTATCGGTATCGAAGAGGTATCGAAGATACCTCATTTACTATCTTAGATACTGTTTGGGTACAGACCCGTAGCCAGGGGGTGCCCTAGCCTCCCCCCCTCCCTGATATTGTTAGGGAGAAAGGTGTTTTACCGAAAATATATCATGAAAACAGTTGTCTTTCGCAAGCCCTCCGCAAGTGCCTCCCCCCCACCCTCCCGCAAAAAATTCCTGGCTACGGGCCTGTTTGTGTTTCTTGCATCTGTATCGCGATACGTCTCGCGAAACGAGTATCTACAGATATCTGTATTTACCATACACTGAGCAACGTATCGTATATCTTAAGATGAAAGATACTGCTATAGGAACGCCACCACCTGAACCAAAAAACGTCAGCTGAACTTTGCTTTTCAAGCTGAAACTGTTGCCACTGAGCCACCTCAATAAATCTAACGACAGAGACATGCTTTCGTCTTTCCGCCAGAGTGCTCCAGTGAGCATAGGTGAGTAGGTCTATACGTGTCTCTATTGGTGTGGCAGAGTCATGTGATGGCGCTCTTGTCATATCGAGAAATGAAGCGCGCGAACGTACACGCGCAGCCGACTTTTTGTTTCTTAATATTTTTTTCTTTTCAGCAGTGTCGGTGCCATGAACATTGTTTGTTGCCACGGTATTGTGCTGCGTATTTCAACGCGTGCGGCCTCTTTCGCTCAAATTCGGATGCCGCTATAGCCACGTAATTGAAGTTTGTCTTGCGTGGTGCTTCGTTGCAAAGACTCAAGAATACAAGATTAGGGTTACTTTGCGTCTCGCGACTTTCACACAGAGATATGAAAAAAACCGCCAGGCCTGCGCAGAAGGCGCAGCACAGCCACAGCGAAAGCTGGGAGAGCGGCCTTTAGCCTTTTTTAAACACTCTTGGGACAACTACTACAAGCCCACTTGCATTGTACCCACTACGCTATAAATCATGATAATTTTTGTGTAGTGGGGAAGCGTCTACTATGCCATTCTTCGTCATTCTTCAGAAAAGCGCGGTGCCCGCCACACTCTTGTAACGAATTATGTGCACTTTGTTGATGCTGTGGCTGACGACGATGAAGAATTATGCCTCAGGCTTTTGTAATGGGTTGGAGCATTGAACGACCCACTCGTTACGCAATTCGCATTGTGTGACGCCTGGTTCTTACTTTACTGCTCTAAAACGCTTTACAACAGACGTTAACGCGATTCCTTACCCTATATCAAGCCTGCCTAGGGTCAGTTTGCACCGCAGTTTCAAGCAGTGGCGTAGCTCAGTGGCAGAGTGCTGGGCTGCCACGCAGAGGACCAGGGTTCGATTCCCACTCTGTCACAGGTGTTTTTTTTTATTTATTTAGTTTTTTTCTTATTTCGTGCGATATTGGTTACGGACACCGACGGCGGCGGACAACTACGCGCAGAAACGACCCTTGTTGTGATCTCATAACAGCTTTCGCTGTAAAATGTTGGGGATGTAAGCTTGAATTACATGTGATGAGATTGACTTATATGCCGATTTGGTTCTAACAACCGTCGCACCACCGGTGTCGATGCTGGATGCAATAGAATAAACGTGTACTTAACGCAACATATTTTGATGTACTGTATTTTTAGATGTGAAGCATCTTAGAGTGGGGTTCAATCCGGTAATGGTGGTGTGCGGCGTGAACAGCCTTACTGCGCATGCGCAAACCCTTTCCAAAAAAAATAGAAATAAAAAACCTCCTTTCCCCCCTCTCTCTCTCCTCTAGGCATCCCTTCCCACGGCGACCACACCCTCACTGCGCATGCGCGTCCCCTCCCTCTCTCCCCTCCTACGCTCCCCCCCTCTCTCCTCTAGGCATTCCTACCCGCGGCGCCCACACTCCCACTGCGCATGCGCATCCCCCCTCTCTCTCCTCTCCTACGCTCCCCCCTCTCTCGCCTCGCGACGCCGACGCAGGCAGCGTCTGCTAGCGAGTTTCTTGGTTGAAAAAACCGACTGCTCGCGTTGCACAACCGTTCACTGGCCACCCCGTATATATGGCACTGGATCTTGACCTCCAAGGTGGTGCCGGTGGGAGATTTCTCCTGTGCGTTGTTGAACAATAAAAATTCGCAGCGTGCGCGTTAACTAAAAGCGGACTGCGGGTCTTTGTGTCCACTCGCACTCTTCTGTCTCTCATTGCCCATTAGCAGCGATTGGCATGTTCTAGTAGGAAACATCGGTCCATCACTGCGTGCTTTGCGCCTCCTCTCCTGCGTAACGCCGCGATGAGCGCCAGCGTCAACGCCGCCGCCAGTGCAAGCGTTAGCGCCCGCTGCTGCGCATCTACACATGGTTCCCTTTAGCGGGAGATGGTGTAATTTTGTTCTCTCTTTGATCCCACACATTACCGAGGCCCTCGTATAGTTTTTGCCCATTTGTTAACTAACGTCTTTTGTAACCTCCACCTCATTTCCTTCTCTAACTTATTATTTTTATTGTTTGCGTCATTGCTGCTATTTACTTATCTACATTCCATGCGAGTTCACTGTTGCGTTCAGGTGAGATTGAGGGCAAAGATAAAACAATCTGAGCGTGCCTAGAGCATACAGTGACAAACAATTTTTTCTTAAGATTTCATAAACAGCGAAAGATAATTCGCATTATAATAATGGAATTTATAGGATAAAATCTTAAAGGTGTTGGAAAGCGGACTTGCGAAACCTCATACCGACTGTTCCGTTTTTTTCATGAGCATTCCCACGAGCCCTTTTATGCTATTTTCTGTCGGCATTGAGTTTTCTATTGCCTGACCTTAACACCTAAGTTGACGATAGATCATGCTCTATTTTCATAGCTTTCAGAAGTGCCACCTGTATCGTGTTTATAAAGGTTGTTTCGCGTAACTGAAACCAAATATTTACGAAGAAGTAGTCAACCGCAACTGAATAAAACTAGCGACGGGGTTTACTGTCATGTCACTCTGGTTAGGGTATTTTTACATCACGCTTAATTTCATAACTAAGATCAACTATGCAGCATTTCTGTTATTCAGTTTACGGTCGAGGGAGTTTCGTTATGTTGTAGAGGGCATTCCAAAACGAGCCATTGGATTTTTATGAAAAGGTTAATGTTACACAGTGATTTTGACAGCGTTTAAAAGAAAGCTGGAGAAATATGACCGTGTCAGTGCGCTCGTGCGCTATTGTGCTGCAACTCTTTCACACCTGAGTGAAACAACTGGCACGTGGACCGCCGCTAAATAAGCGGCCGCGGCTTTATGCATCGTATCCACAGCGCTTCAACATTTTCTACACGACAAATCAACACCATCTTCCCTGAGAAGCGATAGGCTGGCGGTCCGCGCGCCGGTTGTTTCGCTCGAAGCACGTTTAAGACTGCTGCAGTACACTAGCGCATGACTGCGGTCACGTGGTTTTATTGCATAGTAAGCTATTTCGCGCGCTTTCATCAAAAGCCAGAAAATATTCACCACACAGCATTGACGCCGCCAAAACACGATTGGTTTGGTTGTTTTTAAATGCGCTGTACGATGTAACGAAGGACACTCGGATCTAAAGTGAATTATAAAAATGTTGTATAACTTACTTTAATTAATTAAACAACAAGTGCTATATAAAGTACCATAACGAGCACCTCGTGACGGCAAGTCGTATGCAATTGGTTTCATTCAGTTGTGGTCAAACGCTTGCTTTTTTTTTGTTTTAATATTAGGTTCCACTTACGTGAAACACCCTGTATACTTATTCGCTGCCATTTTTTATTACGAAACCACCTTGCTATTAGCCTTATGTATATACGTTTGTCTTTTCTTAAGTCACCGTAATGATTTTTTTTTAGTCGTAAAAGTAAGCATATATGTAGGGCTACTTGTCGCAATAGGGTAAATAGCAGTGATATACTGCGGCGCCTTTTGCAACGTACAGCGGTGAGCACTGTTAGGGTGAACACGCGAGCGCGTGGCCGACGGCACTATCAGCGCCGCGTAACAGCCATCGTTGGAAACATTGCACATGCGCAGCATGTGCTGTGCAGCACTCTTTCCACCGCGCGCATCACGTCATCGATACGCTTGTTCGTCGTCTGCTAGCCGCATTTTTGTTTGCTGAGCTGATACCTTCTGCATTTCAAGGTCCATCTGGATTGAAGATTGGCGCGTGAATGAAAAAATGAGTGTAAGAGAGATAATAATTGAACTTTTTTATTGAAGAAAATTTCAATTTTGCAATTCAAGTTAAACGAAACCATGACAACAAACCTAAAAATATGAACAAATCTAATAGCGAGTCATGTTACCACTGACAGCAACGACTGCAGCTATTCTGGACGGTAGCGAGTCGTAAAGTGATTGAACATATTCTCGATCGGCTTTCAGACTTTCCCACTCGTTGTTGACATGCGCCCACAACTGGTCCGAAGTCGCGGAATATAGGGGCTTCCTTGCTAAGGCAGCTTTCAGATGGCCCCACACGTTTTCAATCACATTCAGGTCCGCTCCTTTCGGAGGCCATTCCAGTAGCTGTATGTGCTGCTCCGCCTGGAACTCCTTGACAACCCGCGCTGTGTGGATCGGTGACCGGTCCTGTTGGAACAGATAATTGCCGTCGGGGAATAAACTGCTCGCGTATGGCAACAGCACATTGGTCAAAATATTGCAGTATTGTTCCGACGATAAGTGTCCACGTATACGTTGCAGGGGCCCTAAACCATATTTTGAAACCGCACCCCACACGCTCACACTTGATCTTCCACTGGCAGAAACACCTTGCACGTTGTCCGGGTCGTTCCTGCATGGCATTGTTACGTTAAGTAAAACAATTGCTTTTTAAAGCAGGAAGTTTACCTTACTGTGTGCCTGGTAGTCTCCAAACACGCAATCTTTGGTCTTGTCGCGTCGAAAACGTGGACTCATCCGAAAAAAATGACGCGACCCCACTCTTCTGCTGTCCATGATTCGTGCAGCTCAGCGAACCGCCGTCGTGCGTCCTTGTTTGCCGCCGTAAGTAGTGGCTTCTGTGCTGCGACGCGACTGCGAAGGCCCGCAGTACGCAGGCGACGTCGAACAGTGGTATCCGAAACGTCCAAATCCAAGTCCTCGCGAATTGCTGGGGCAGGCAAGAAAGGGTTACGAACAGCAGCTGCAACTATGAGGGCGTCTTCATCATCTGTGGTAGCTTTAGGGCGGGGCGCGCGGGGTGCATCATCAATGCGACCTTCATACTTCTATGCTTGAATTATCCTGTTCACAGTCTTCAGGGGCCTATTAACTAAAGCGCCAATATACCGCTGGGAATAACCTTTCAGGGAAAGATCAACAATAGAGCGCCTTTCACCATCGGGAACCCTAGCCATAATATCATCTGGCGACAGAATGAACGGCTGCGAAAGATGCTCGGTGGTTTTATATGCGGCGTTGCATGCAGAACAATTCTGAAGGGAACAAATAGACACGCCCCCATAGATATACACGTTTTTTTTTTGTCTTGTCCTCTTCAAGCACAGATGTTTATTAAAGAAGATAACTTAAAATGCAGGATGCATGGGCTTAGCTGACAAAAATGCGGCTAGCAGACGACGAACAAGCGCGTTCATGACGTCATGCGCGCGGTGGAAAGATTATTTCGCGGAAGGCATGATGCGCATGCGCAATGTTTCCAGCGATGACCGTAACGGGGCGCCGACAGTGCCGTCGGCCACGCGGTCGCGTGTTCACCCTAACAGTGCTCACCGCTGTACAATACATCTGCGAAATTTCTGGGCAGCACAAGTTCTCTCGGCGAGGAAATTGTAAAAGATTGTACGTTAGTGAATATGTTGCTAGAGAACGCTTTACGCAAGCAGATAAGTAGACTATGAAAAATCACTGCAGTTTTATGTCCTCGGCGAATTGTGACTGCTCTCTCAGTAGTTATCGTCTTCACATGATGCTTCCCAAAAAATATCGCTACCAGCATTCTTGCTGCTCTACACCTCTCGGGTGATGCGGTATTACGAAAACGGTGACACGCTTACGGACAAGGTAACACCCTGCATAGCTCGTCTGCTTTGTATTTCCTTCTTCTTTTTCCTGTGAAATGAGCATATATATTGCTGTGGCAGGAAAATAAAAGCCAGTTGTAAGTTCAGCGCTCTGTGTGTCTCATCTTTGTTTGTCCTCGTTCTATGCGCTGTGAAACATTGAAAAAAAAAACCCTGCAGCAGTATTTGTGGTATCGTGCGCAGGCTACTTAATGAAGTTCTGGCAAGTAGACGGCAGCCCGCTAGCTGGTCGCCAAGTAGGGCAGCAACTCCACTCAATCACAAAAATATCAAGTAAAGACCACTGACATATATAAATCTGAATACTTTGTTTCGGAATGAAACTAATATACGTTGAGCAAGAATGGCTGAAATTCGTAGATTCAAACAGAAAATCCATTGAAATTAAACTAACTTGGTCATAGTTGAGACATTTCTAAGTCAACATTTTTGTATATAGGTATTTCCTGCTTCATTATATAAATATGTAATAGTGAATTTCTAAATGTATCGAAATCCCCCCAAAAAAACATCAGGAAGGGGACGATGGAAGCTTGCGATGAAAAAATCCGTGAACAGAGGGTGTGTGCTCGAGCCGGCCTTTCGACAAGTGGACTTCTCTTCTTCAAGGCTAGAAGACAAGTCCACTTGTCAAAACGTCGGCTCGAGCACACAACCCCTGTTTACGGATTTTTTCATAAATGTATCGAAGCCTCTTAGGATACCATTGGGAAATATGGTACCGGATACATTGATTGCGGAAGTATCTTGTATCTGTATCTCCAATACTTCTTACCCAAGCATCATCTATCGTTTTGCGATACAATTTCCCAGTATCTTTGCCCATCTCTGACTGCAAACACTATTGACGTTAACCCAACATGGCGCCTGAATCATAGGAGTACAGATGTAACGTGCATTGCTTAAACATGATGAGTGGTTTTCAGCGCAAATCGACGAAGACAGAGGAAAAGTAGGGACACGAACACCAACGCTGTCTCACAACTGACTTTATTAGCAACGGAAACGCATATTTTATAGTACAACCTATAAGACGTGGGCCCACGCCGATGACGTCAAACAGAAGACAAATGAACAGATTGAAGGACTAACTGAGAAGAAAATGTACCACGTCACAAAACTACTGAAGAAGGAAACTTCTCCGACATGCAGGGTGATATATGGGACGCTAACACAAATAAGACCCTTTTTGTAGATATGAAAAGCCTCCATATTGTCACGTGGTCGTGACGTCGACGAAGGCAACAGTCGGCGTTTCAAAGAAGAAACTCTTTATTAGGCCGAACTTGTGGCCGGTAAACGGAAAGTCAGAATACAGCAATAAGCACTGGCACTGATAGCGGCGAACGGAGCTTCGGCCGTCGATGAACTGATCATCGTTGGGACGCACCGTCTTTTATACAGCGCGCGTCGAACTTTCTAGCCTTACCACTGCTGGTCGTGCAAGCTCTAGAATAAGCTGGTCGGTTCGTGTCCGGCGTGCAATCTTAACAAGACGATCTACTATAATCGCGAACCTTCTCGAATGCTAAGGCGTGGTCTGCGCCGAGCGTTACTGACAGTCTTTGTGGGCGGAAACCGAATACAGCAAACGCGAAAATAAGGAACGCGCGTGGCAATGCCCCCCCTCTGAAAAAGCATCGTCCCGATGCTTTAAACGGAACACGGGGGAAAAAAAATTCATGCAACAATAAACAACAACAATAAAGCAAGAAAGCACAATAATAAAGCAATAGGTGCAGTCCTCAGGTTCAATAACGCGCGTAGTACGGCTTGAGGCGTACGACATGGACGACTTCAGGTCGCGCACGGCGTCGTTGAGTGTTCTTAATGCCGTCCGGGACAACCTCGTAGTCCAGAGCGCCTAGACGTCGTAGCACTTTGTATGGCCCGAAGTATCGCCGAAGAAGTTTTTCACAAAGTCCACGTCGGCGTATCGGCGTCCACACCCAAACGCGGTCGCCGGGCTGGTATTCCACGAAGCGCCGTCGAAGGTTGTAGCGGCGGCTGTCTGTCGCCGGCTGATTCTTGATACGTAGGCGGGCGAGTTGTCGGGCTTCGACGTCGATGTTTTCCTCGTCAGTGACGTTTGGTAACATGGCGTCGAGCGTTGTTGATGGGTTCCGTCCGTAGACCAACTTGTACGGCGACAGCTGCGTCGTTTTTTGCACTGCTGTGTTGTATGCGAACGTCACGAACGGAAGGATGTCATCCCATGTCTTGTGTTCGACGTCGACGTACATGGCCAGCATGTCGGCGATGGTCTTGTTTAGACGCTCGGTGAGGCCGTTGGTCTGTGGGTGATAGGCGGTGGTGCGGCGGTGGCTTGTTTGGCTGTATCTCAAAATGGCCTGAGTTAGCTCTGCAGTAAAGGCCGTACCTCTGTCGGTGATGAGGACCTCTGGGGCTCCATGACGCAGGACAATGTCTTCAACGAAGAATTTCGCTACCTCGGCTGCACTGCCTCTAGGTAGGGCCCTTGTTTCGGCGTAGCGGGTGAGGTAGTCCGTAGCTACGACGATCCATTTATTCCCGCAAGTCGACGTAGGAAACGGCCCCAGTAGGTCCATACCGATTTGCTGGAACGGGCGGTGAGGTGGTTCGATCGGCTGAAGGAAGCCTGCTGGTCTTGTCGGCGGTGTCTTGCGTCGCTGACAGTCTCGACATGTCCGGACGTAACGAGCGACGTCGGCGGCAAGGCGTGGCCAGTAGTACTTCTCTTGTATCCTTGCGAGCGTGCGGGAAACACCGAGGTGTCCAGCCGTCGGGTCGTCGTGTAGGGCCAGGAGGACTTCTGGCCTCACAGCTGAAGGAACCACGAGGAGGTGTGCGGCTCGAATGGGCGAGAAGTTCTTCTTTAGGAGAACTCTGTTTCGCAGGAAGAACGACGCCAGTCCTCTCTTGAATACCTTCGGAACAGTGGTGCTCTTGCCCTCGAGGTACTCCATAAGGCCCCTTAGTTCCGGGTCCGCTCGCTGTCGCTCGGCGAAGTCGTCGGCACTTATGGTTCCCAAGAAGCAGTCGTCATCCAGGTCGTCCTGCGGCGGTGGGTCGACGGGAGCACGGGATAGGCAGTCGGCGTCGGAGTGTTTTCTCCCGGACTTGTAAACGACGGTAATGTCCAATTCTTGAAGTCTCCAGGCTCCGCCGTGCGAGGCGACCCGAAGGGTCTTTCAAGTTAGCTAGCCAACACAAGGCATGGTGGTCGCTCAGAACTTTGAAGGGCCTGCCGTAAAGGTAGGGGCGAAACTTTGATGTAGCCCAGCTATGATGGCAAGGCACTCATTTTCTGTTGTGGAGTAGTTGGCCTCTGCCTTGGATAGCGACCGGCTAGCATAACTGATAACCCTTTCCAGTCCCTCCGTCCTCTGCACAAGGACGGCGCCGAGTCCCACGCTGCTTGCGTCGGTGTGCACTTCTGTTTCGGCGTGGTCGTCGAAATGTGCAAGTAACGGAGGCGTTTGCAGGCGTCGTTTTAGGTCTTGAAATGCTTCCTCCTGCGGCGTTTCCCACTTAAACTCGACGTCGGCCCTGGTGAGGTTAGTGAGTGGCTCGGCGATGCGGGCGAAGTTTTTGACAAATCGAGGCACGGCCTTCTTGTCGGCGGGTTGCGGGAACGTAGCGATGGCGGTTGTCTTCTGTGGATCAGGGCGTACTCCGGACTTACTTATCACGTGGCCCAAGAACAAAAGTTCTTCGTACGCAAAGCGGCACTTTTCTGGCTTGAGTGTGAGTCCGGAGGTCTTGATTGCTTGAAGTACAGCTTCAAGTCGCCGGAGGTGTTCGTCGAAGTTTGCGAAAAACACAACGACGTCGTCTAAGGACACAAGGGAAGTCTACCACTTCAGGCCGGCCAGTACATTATCCATAACGCGTTGGAAGGTCGCGGGGGCCGAGCAAAGACCGAAAGGCATGAACTTGAACTCGAACAGGCCGTCTGGTGTTATAAAAGCCGTCTTTTCTCGGTCTCTCTCGTCGACTTCGATCTGCCAGTAGCCTGTCTTCAGGTCCATCGAGGAAAAGTACTTCGCATTGTGGAGTCGATCCAAGGCGTCGTCTATCCGTGGGAGGGGATACACGTCTTTCTTCGTGATGTATTCAGGCGACGATAGTCGACGCAGAAACGTAGAGTTCCGTCCTTCTTCTTCACCAATAGGCACCGGGCGGCCGTCGTACGGCGCCAGCGGCGCCCCCTCCCGAAAAGCGCCCCTAGCGGCGGCAGCGAAAGCACTGGCATGTGAAGCAGACGACGCGGAGAAGGCTCTGCTACTTTCGGCAACGTATTCAAGTACTAGCGGCGGCGTTTCTTTTTAGACAATCGCAAGCTGTAAGCTGTTTCGTTTGTCGCCCAAGGCAAAGAGAAGCGGCAGCAACAGTGTTTCGTGAACAAAGCACGAAGCGTTCGACTGTCGGACATGTGTTCAGATAACGGGGCCACTCGTCGGGCTCCAGGGAGACTCCCCCGCAGTCGTTTGCGGTCGTGGCAGCATTCAATGGTCGCCAAGTCATCAAGAAGGATGACACATGTTCTTTTCATGTCTTCACACCCAGGAGCACCGTCGGAACGTCAAACGACTAGGCTTCTTTGCGTGGTGCTGTGCTTTTATGCGTTTGCTTTCGTTTGGAGGCGGACCAGAGGCACGATGCCTCCTCCCTTTCGGGACTGCAAATGAGACCGGCCCGATTGGCGAAAGTGTTGTAAAATAAACATCTTTGTATTTTAACTGCCAAACTCGCTGCTCCTCACTGTTGGGCTCCTGGCGGGAAAGCGAGTACTGACAGCGCACGTGCACTAATGGCGATGCCAGTTACATTGCGTTGCGGCTTTCAAGGCTTGACCAGCCGGCGTGCGCGTTTTCATGCGTTTGCTCTAGAGAAGGGTCACCGCTTGCACGAAGCTGGCCACGTGCTTGACATCAAGGAATATAAAAGCGACAACGACTGCAAATTTCTTTGCAAGTGCACCCCCCGCAGACGAAGTTCAATGCGATAAGCTACGATGTGGAGCTAGATCTAGGTATCCCCATTCCTATTTCTATTATAAACGCAAAGCCGTGCCTCGAACGACCGCACCGCGACCTACGGCTTGACAACCAGCAGCATCACAACCACCGGCGCCACAGCCACCCGTGCCGCAACCAGCCGCCACAAACCGCACCGTCGTCCTCACGCAGCCGCGCAGGCCCAGGCACCTTTTCCGGCACCGAAAACACTGACGTCGAGTATTGGCTTCAGCTCTACGAACGGGTGAGCGCTCTTGACAACTAGGACCCGACGCTTATGCTGGCCAATATCCTCTTTTACCTTGAGGGAACGGCAAAAGTTTGGTTCTGCAACCACGATATATATACAAAAGCCACAAAGAAAGTGAGGTAGCGCAAAGTGCGCGCTCGGCGCCCCACTCGTTGCGATGCGTTGGCTCCCCTACTTGGACTTTGGCCTGCAGGGCGTAGTCGCCTTTGCCCGGGTGCGGGCGCACGCTTATCTTGGGGTGGGGGATGGGGGCAGTTTTACGTCGGGTTCTTTCGTCGGAAAGACTGCGTTTAGGTTACAGAGCGCATAAAGGTCACTTCGCTTGCTGCAGGCCTGCTGCAGAGCCCCGTTTCCGAAATAAGCGTGCTGTTCAAACACAGTGGAGTAACAACTGTGACACTTGTTAGTTCGCGATCGTCCTTTGTATACCTGTGCGTATGTTTCGTGCGTCCTTTGCACTTGAGCAGTTCGCTCCAAGTTTCGATCTGCTTACCGTTCTTCACGTGAAATGCCAATTTGTTGCTATCGCATTCATTGCTTCGCCCTTGCGGCGAAACTGTGACTTTTTTGTTTTCCTTTACACTTCTCATCGTTCACAGCACCTGTCCGGTGAAACGTGCACACTTGCCATTGCGGGGGAAACAATAAAAAGTATTTTACATAGGGCTGCCCAAGTGAACTAACGAAAGTCTATGCAACTCTGGAAACGCAGTACATTCCTTGGGACCCATTCGCAAAAGTGAACGTTGTTTAAGTGGTATTCTAGTACTACGGAAGGAAGGAAAGAAGGAAGAGGAAAAGGAAGGAAAGGCAGGGGAGGTCAACCAGACGCGCGTCCGGTTTGCTATCCTACACTGGGGGAAGGGGGAATGAGTGATTAAAAGATAGGGAGATAGAAAGAAAAAGAGCATACAAATAACATTAATTTGCACTGACATGACGTTCCTGCATCACACGTTTTCTGGGAATAAGGCTGTCATAATTTTCCTCTCTATCTGTTCACCTTGAACAATAGTTCCACCAGGATCTATCACGTACCGCAATCGTCATGTATTTTTGCATGATTACTGGAAATGAATCTTACTACGTCTTTTGAATATGAAAGCTTCATGTGGGAAAGTTCGTATATTTACATTACAATCACTAGATCATTTAAGTTGAGTCATGTGAAGAAGCCACTTAGAAAACACAAATTTATTATGAAGATATCAATTATACTAGAAAATAATGCACTACATTTAAACCTCACTATATTTTGCTGTGCATATCTTGTTTTTCCGCTCGTGTTTGGAGATCCATCTACTGAATCGATCGAGCATAATTCACTACAAACGTCACAGTTATCTTAGTTCCCAGTAGCTAATTTATCAAAATCTGTTGAAAATGGTGATCGCGAAATCTGCCAGCTTACTATTGAAGAAAACAATAACGAAGAGCAGCGTTACGTCTAGAAGACTTACAGAACGTATGAGCTTTGTCATAGACACAGTGATCAAGTTTACCTTCTCGTAGTGCCCATTGTAACGCAATACTACGTAAGCTTGTTTACCCGCCAGACAGGTTTATCCACCTTTCCACCTGAAGCCCCACGTAAAATATACTGCTACGCTTTCTTATTAGAAAGTGCAACTAATAGCATTTATTTTCATGAAAACTAAGCAAGCGTTCACACTGACTGCGAGCCTTAATAATGCGTGGTGCATGTATTGCTGAGATGAACTGCCGGTGAGCGAAATTATGACCTGCTTCTCTGACCGCATACGAGTGACTAGAACCAGAAGTTAAATGTAAAATTTCCTTTGGAATATAGGATTCCTACCTGATGCTACTTAGACGACGCTATGTTCTGGGAATGAGCCCCTATCATACAGCTTCGCTTCCACAGTTGTATATTCATCCATTCACGTGCTTTGTGAGATATTAACTTTTTTACGCAGGACCTTTCAACACCACTTATCCCAAAACATTACGCTACTGAGTCACGAGACAACGTAGCTCACATAGACAGCTGTGATTCTATGGAATACACATTAAGTATAGATTTTTGTTGACCTCGTGGTCCTCGCATTTATAACAGACAAAAAAAATGCAAGCCACCGCAGTGGTACAGTAGTTACGGTGCTCGAGTGCTGACGCGAATAATGTGGGTTCCATCCCGACCGCCGCGGTGGCATTCTGATGGAGACGAAATGCTTGAGGCCACTGTAAGTGCGCGAGCCTCCTTGATTTAAATGATTGTTATGGAACACAAGCGCTAGAAACTTTCGTAGTCCTCCACTACGAAGTGCCTGATAACCATACCGTGGTTGTGGGCGCGTCAAACTCCTCAAATTTTAATTATTATGATTATTGCAAAACGCCGGCCAGCTGAGCTCGAAATAACAGCGCGGTAGAAATGGAACTATTCTAGCGAGATCATACATATGTGGCGCTTTTCTTCTTTTTTTCAGTTTCAGTTAAAGCCAAGTCTGACTTTTCATTTACATTGCATTTTATCCTCTTTTTTTATGTTGCGCAGCCTTTATTTTTTTCCCTATATAACAGTCAGTGTGGCCAATCCCCCTGAAGAAACTGCTAAGTTCAGCCTCTTTCTTTTCGCCAACTGGCAACCATGTACTCTCGCGAACTCGCTCGGCAACGGGCACTCCTATCGAAATAAATTTAGTTCTTTTGTTCATCCCAAACGGAGCAGTCGGTTCTTTCTTGACCTGCGATAGTTTCCTCATAATTTGGTGCCGAAACCCGGGAACAAAGTTATCGAACTTACCGTTGAGGCAGCAGGGTCAACAGACGTCGACAGCACAACGAGCTCAAGGAAAAACAGCAACGATCCTCGGGCAAGAAACAGTCGACGAGGCGCTTCAACCGGACAAGGGCTGAAGACGCCACACCCAGCCGAAACCGACGCCATTGCTCAAGGCAACGCATACGCCAGGCAACACCGAGTCACAGACGCCAGGCATCACAGACCACAGACGCCAGGATGGACCGACTCAAGCTGAAAAGGAGCGCCTTAAGAACTCAGGTGACGAAACTCATTTCGGAGGCAGAATTATTCTTGGCGAGCCATGCGAACGACGGAGCTCTCAATGTCTTGTCGGCCAGGCTAAGTGCCATCCAAATACAGCTAAACGAAGTGGACACAGCCATTGAGCCACTAGTTGTTGACGAAGACGCAGAGCAAAATTACATCAGAACAATCGAGTACAACGACCGGATCGTTGCATGCATCGCGAAACTCAGCCAAGAAGCTGAAGAGCAAAAAGCAAGAAAAGAAGCAGAAATGGCCGCGACGCGGGCGCCGACCAACGGCCCTCCGAGGGCTGCGCAGACCCACGTTAAACTGCCGAAGCTCGAGTTACAGCGATTTAGCGGCGCTTCCACGGAGTGGCAGTCTTTCTGGGAGCAGTTTGAGAGGGCGGTGCACGAAAACGGCACCCTCTCCGACTCTGAGAAGTTTCTGTACTTGCGGTCGTCACTTTCTGGAAAGGCTGCATCAGCCATCGACGGCATACAGGTGACAGGAGCTAACTACACCACAGCCATCGAGCTCCTTAAAGAGCGCTTTGGTCGACGAGACGTGCTGATTCAAGAACATCTGACTCAGTTGCTCGAGTTGCCACCATTACGCAACGAGAATGAGGCTATCGGCCTACGTCGACTCTATGACCACCTGCAGCGCAACATAGCCGCTCTCGCAGCGCTCGGAGTTAAAACAGATGGCTACGGTGCTCTACTCTGCTCCGCACTCTTGCGAATGCTGCCCTCGGAACTAGTAGTCAACTACCACAAGAGACTCTCCGCTGACAGCAAGGAAGAGGGGATCGGCATCGAGAGTTTACGAGCTTTTCTCAAGACCGAGGTGGAGAGCCGAGAGAATGCACTGCAGACTGGTCACAACGAAGTAAAAGGATCCAGCTCAAAACATCGAGATAAAGAAAAGATCAAAACACCAAGAGGATCCTCGGCTTCGCTCTTCTCTGCGGGAAAACTGAAGCAGATCGATTCATGCGCATTTTGCGACGCAAAGAACCACACGACTCACGAGTGTCAGGCACAAATGTCACTCGATGAAAAGAAGAGACGACTCACTGCGGCTGGTCGTTGCTTCAGGTGCGGCATAAAGGGGCACATGTCAAAACAATGCCGCAACAAAAGGCTAAGTTGCAAGCACTGTGGCAGAAGACACCTGTCACAAATGTGTGACCCCAGCTGGAGGCAACCTGAGAACACAGCCGCCGAGTTGCACTCTTCAGCGGAACAGAAGTCGCGAAATGTGCCTACCGTGCTGCTGCAAACAGCTCAAGTATGGGCAGAGGGACGAGGGAGAGCTCTTACGCGCCTTCTCTTCGACGGAGGTAGCCAACGAAGCTTTGTCACAAAGAAGCTTTCCCACGAACTGCAACTAGAGGTGATCGGTGAAGAGGACATCACAATCTACCCATTCGGGGGATCAGGAAACATTATCAAGGAAAAGCGCAGAAGAGTGAAAATTTGGCTGAGAAGTCAGTATGACCGCAACGAGCACTTCATCGAGGCTCTCGAAATACCAGAAATCTGTTCTGATCAGCTACGAGTACCTGAAGACATCATGCAAAAACTCCAAGCGGAAATGAATGAATTGGCAGATGTTACAGTGGCACCAGCCCATTTGGCGAGAAGCGGCATTGACATCCTTATCGGTGCCGACTATTACTGGTCGTTGCTGTCCGGTGACTTCAAGAAGCTGCAGGGCACACTTGTTGCACTAAAGACCAAATTTGGATGGACGCTTCAAGGAGCTATTCCCAACAGTAGCTCAGCAGCCTGCTGCTCGACCGCGGCCGTTCTTCGTGCTGGAGTATCAGATGACACAACGAATTTGTCCAATGAACTGAAAGCATTCTGGGAACTTGAGAGCATCGGAATTATTGACTCTTGCGCCCAAACGAAAGAAAAAAGCCAAGAAGTGATCAACAAGTTTTCCGCATCGATCAAGAAAACAGACCAGCGCTATGAGGTGGCTTTACCATGGAAACCTCTAGACATCCATCTCGCTGACAATAAAGCGATTGCCAAAAAGCGTTTGACAAACCTCACGAGGAGGCTATTGAAAGATGAGGCGACATTCATCGAGTATGACGCGGCTATCCGTCAGTACCTAGAGCAAGGCTTTGCAGAACGACTTCCACAGGAAGAAATCCCCAGCAACGAAAACAGAGTTTACTACATGCCTCACCGCGCTGTCCTCAGACCTGAAAGCCTTTCAACCAAGGTTAGGGTCGTATTTGATGCATCGTCTAGTGACACAGGATGTATCTCTCTGAACGAAGCCCTGGAGCCAGGACCTAACTTGAACCCAGACTTGCTGAAGGTGTTACTTAACTTCAGAATTCACCCTATGGGACTAAGTGCAGACATTGAGAAGGCATTCCTGCAAATTTCAGTGACACCGACAGATCGCGATGCCCTCCGATTCCTTTGGTATGAGCACTTTACAACGAAGCAAGACCCAGATCCTGTGATAGAAACCTGGAGGATGACACGAGTGCCCTTCGGTGTGACAAGCAGCCCATTCCTTCTCGCAGCCACAGTGCGTCATCATTTGTCGACTACTGAGGGTGATTCACACATAACAAAAACCATCAGTGAGATCCTGTACGTAGACGACCTAATAACAGGAGCGGAGACGGAAGAGGACGCTGTAGCCTTCTACCGAGGTGCACTCGAGGTCATGAATCGAGCAAACATGACTCTGCGCAAATGGAATTCAAATTCCAAGAAACTGCAACAGCTGTTCAACAATGAAGGAACCGGATGTGCCCTGAACTACGTTGAGTGTCCGACAGCAAGTGTCTCACGGGTCCTCGGACTTGTATGGGATAAGGACACAGATCATCTGGCGTTTTCTATGCACGCCATCTTGGATTTCTTAGATCAAAACAGTAACACCAAACGATTCATCCTTCAGGCATCAGCTCGTATATATGACCCGCTTGGTCTTATTTCTCCGGTCACAGTGACTACCAAACTGATGTTCCAAACACTGTGGGAACTGGGTATTGAGTGGGACGCTCCTCTACCTGAAGACGTCAAGAATTCTTGGACGCAGTGGCACACCCAGCTACACTATTTAACGGCCGTAACAGTGCCAAGACGATACGGCAGCTTGTCCAATGATAGCTGAAAAGATGTTCATATATTCACTGATGCGAGCCCCAAAGCATACGGTGCAGTTGCGTATTTGCGCACCCATGGAGTCAAGGAAGCCACGGTGACTCTCGTTCTTTCAAAGTCCCGGGTAGCACCCATAAAGAAATTGACTCTTCCAAGACTAGAATTGATGGGCATGGTTATCGGTGCTCGATTAAAGGAATATTTGGAACAATCATTGGGTCTCCCTATCGACAAATGGTACATGTGGACAGACTCACCTATCGCACTGCATTGGGTACGAGGTTCCGCTCAACAATGGAAGCCCTTTGTCGCCAACCGAGTTTTGGAAATTCAGCAGAGAACGGATCCAGAGCTCTGGAATCACTGTCCAGGGAACGAAAATCCCGCCGACCTCCTGACAAGGGGAGTCACGCCTAAAGCGCTTAAGGCATGCTCAGTGTGGTGGAACGGGCCTGCCTGGCTTTCACAGCCATCTACTTGCTGGCCAAGTCATGAAAACACCGCTGACGTGACCATGGCCGAGGAGGAAAGGAGGGCATTTCGAGTTCACAACGTGACAGTGAGGGAATCCATATTTCCCCTGCAGAAATACAGCTCCCTCTCCAAACTGGTTCGAGTTACCGCCTGGGTGCTGCGATTTGTTCACAACTTCAAGCACCCTAACGAGAAACGCGACGGACATCTTACCACAGAGGAAGTTCAAGAGGCACACACTTGTTTGATTCTTCAAACACAATTGGAGGCTTTCCCAAGTGAACTCCAATGTATTCGCCGCTCGACACGCATGCCAAGCGATTCCCCCAATACGGCATCTGAGCGTCTTCTGCGACGACAAGGGCGTTTTAAGAGTGGGAGGAAGGCTGAACGCTGCCGACATTTCCTACACCGTTAAACATCCTATTGTCCTTCCGTCGAGGCATCCCATCACAGAACTTGTGATCAACGCAGCTCACCGCCGTCTTTTGCATGGTGGCGCCCTAGAGACCCTCACTGAGCTGAGGGAGAAGTATTGGATAGTGCGAGGAAGGCAAATGGTGAAAAGGGCGCTAAGGAAATGTGTAACATGCACCCGTTTCAACAGCCGTGCTGCAACTGAACCAGTCGCTCCTCTGCCCCCGTGAAAGGGTGACACAAGCGCCACCCTTCGATGTAACAGGTGTAGACTTCGCTGGGCCACTGAACACAAAAGATCAAGGAGGCAACAGGAAGTCTTACATAGTCATTTTCACGTGTGCAGTTACACGTGCAATACACCTTGAGATGGTGACCGACATGTCGACCCCTAACTTCCTCATGGCCTTTCGAAGATTCATCTCGAGGAGGGGGGTCTGTCTAATCATCTTTTCTGTCAACGCTAGAACTTTCAAGCGTGCTTCTAAGGATCTGCAGAGACTGTGGACCACAATACGAGGAGAAGACATCCAGAATTTCTTCTGAAACCACCAGATCCGCTGGAACTTCATAATTGAAAAGGCGGCATGGTGGGGCGGATTTTGGGAGAGAATGGTTCGTTCCGTGAAAACATCCCTGAAGAAGGTCTTGGGAAACAGCTACTGCAATTTCGAGGAGCTCATGACAATATTAATCGAAGTCGAAGCAATCCTCAACTCTCGACCCCTGACCTACGTCTACACGGACGCGAACGAACCCGAACCTCTAACACCGTCTCATTTCCTGATAGGTCAGAGACTGACCACTCTTCCTGACAGCTGCTCCGCCGCTGAAGTAGCCCAGAAACCTGGTCAACTCACTCGTCGCTGGCGCTACCGCCTAAGAATGGCCGACCAGTTTTGGCGTCGGTGGCAGAAGGAGTACCTGACGAGTCTCCGATCAGCGCATTTCACTGTGCCGAATTCATCAAGTGCACTAAAGCAAGGAACTCCCGTCTTAGTTCAGGAACATCACCAACCGAGGCAGCTCTGGAAACCTGGAGAAGTGTCCGAAGTTCTTCTGGGACGTGATGGAAAAATCAGAGCCTGCATGGTGCGCATGCCGAATGGAGCCATCTTGAGAAGACCAGTTCAACTCTTATACCCCATGGAATACACAGACGAATGACCAGAGGCTCATTCCGGGGGGAGTATGAAGAAACTGCTAAGTTCAGCCTCTTTCTTTTCGCCAACTGGCAACCATGTACTCTCGCGAACTCGCTCGGCAACGGGCACTCCTATCGAAATAAATTTAGTTCTTTTGTTCATCCCAAACGGAGCAGTCGGTTCTTTCTTGACCTGCGATAGTTTCCTCACCCCCTTGTGGGTATGAGCCAGCCTCTCGTAGGCGACAAAACAAAACAAAAAAAAAAGTCCGCTTTAACTGAAACTGAAAAAAACGCAGTTTTTTGCTCCAGACAATATGGTCGGGCCAGCTCCATCATTTTTTCGCGAGTGCGCTCATATGTCACCAAAATACCTCAAATCTATATTGCGGCTAAAATTTATGTAGCCTACTATCGTCAGTATTCCGGAGTAAAATTTGTATTTGGCTTATAGAGATTGTAACATTTCATTTGCGCTTGATTTAGCTCGTAAAAGAAGAAGCCTAAATCGTAGCAAATGAACGATACAACAATATTTTGCGGCACTATTAACACCATGTTTGTGCTTCTGTCGGTGTCGCCTTTTGTTGCATTGGTGTAATGACGATAACTAGACTTGTAGAGCGAGTGGTCCTACCAGGGAAAATGCCTACCATTCTGGACTGCCGGCAGCATTTTGCCGTTCTTGGCATCTTGAGGGCCTTCAGAAATATGCTTGGTTGTTTGTTTGTTTCATTGTTTGTTTGTTTGCTTGCTTCCTTGTTCGTTTATTTATTTGTTTGTTTTCAGCCTGAAAACTGTTTCAGCTCTTCTTCGTCTTCTTCTTAGCTCATTTGATTTCACGCCGTTTCGGATCGCTTCTTCTTCAAGGAATAAAGCGGTGCCCAATATCTTCATTTCAGTTGTCTTCTATTTCAAATATACCGTCGCGCAGTGAAAGAAGGCCATGATATGCAGCGCAAAGGTTGTCGAATGAAAGCAATATGGGAAAGCAACTAGGACCCAAATGAGACAGATTAGACCCGGTCAGGTTGGTTGTTTTGGTCGTGTTTGTTGAAGCAGCACTGATTTAATGATCTGACTCAGTTTGAGCCAAGGAGGTAAGGGATTTTGCTGATTTTTGAAGTTTAAAACTGCCTTTTTGAGTTCACATTACGATGAGGAATTGTCCCATTTTGATCGCAATTCGTTTAAAGGAGAAATATACTTTTACTTTAGCACGTTTTACGCTCCCGTGAAATTTAGCCCTTTTCTAATTTGGTTCTTTAAGAAAAAGCGCCACATATACAGCACAAGACAGCCATCATTCTTTGGTCGAAAGAGGGCTGTTCGAAGCACTATCACCGTTAGAAGGAAGTAATTTTGGCAAAGCAGGATTGCTAGTGCATTATAGTCTCTTTAGCAGCGTCGTCGATGTGCATTCACTTCTCAGACAGGGAAAAAAAATTCCGGGTCACCATTAACTGTCGGAGCTAACGCGAGAAAGATCCAGCCCTGACAGCGTTCAGTTTTCGAACTGATTTTTTATTATCGCGCTGCACCCGCCGCGCGACCGAATGCCAACTTCTTCTTCCTTGACGAGCGCCGCATTCTGAGGCGCTACAGGTGTGTTCGAAAGGTTGACCTCAAAAATGTCTGCTCACTGGCAACACTGAATACATCAGAGCAACTCTGAGATCAGAGTGGTCAGTTAAGGAGTGAATCAAGGGTGCTCTCCCCCCGCCCTTACTTATCCACTGGGGGCGTGCACCCCCCGCTGATCGGCGTACCCTAGCAGCCGAAATTAGTAGATGCCTTTTGTTCTAAGAATATAGTGCAATTCCGGGACAAAACACGTGGCCCGCGGACCCCTTGCTAGCGGCCCGCGCCTTCAAACAGAATAGCCTTCCGAGTTTGCTAAATAGTGTTCGCATTATTTTCTCGCCTACTACGTATAATAGCTCTTTCTTCAGGCAAGCTACAGAGACGGGACTGGTCTCAAGTGTTTTGTGCGTGTGCGAGAGGCACCACATGCGATCATGAGAAGTTGCAACATCACCATGAAACGAAAACTCCATATTTCACAATAGGCGTCCAGATTTCAGTAATTCTGAAAATCGGTATCCAAATCGGTTTTCCGAGACCTGACGTCAAATACCGTTCTGAAATGACCCATGCATGAAAGGATTTCTTTATTCTTTCAAGAGGCAACATTTGGTGGCATTTTTATTCAAACTCTCAGCCATCTCCCCCCCCCCCGCCCTGAATCCACCATGTTCACTGTCCTCCCAACGCTTGCGGGACTACATTTCGTTACTGCGGCCCGCTAGTTGGGGTTTGTGGGAGGCCCCTTCTATATATCTTAAACCAGAGCGTCCTGCGTGTTAACAATAGTTACTTCTTCGCGGTGACACGGCTAACATGGCAATGCAAGGCACTACGCCTTTTTTTTGCAGAATATTTCTTACGGTATCATGCGCTGCACAGCCAGATACAGGACCGCCAGGGTTCCGCAATGTTCACACCGAAGTGCCTTTTCGACTGCGAAAAGCAATTTTAGAAAAAAATCCAGGATGATTTCCGGCGCAGCTAACCCATAAGCCCCCCCCCCCCCCCCCCGGCTACGCCCCTGGTATACGCCGCATACTTGTGAGTACTAGCATGGCTGCTGACGCCTAAAAAAGTTACTGGCAATCATTCGGAGCAGTATATGGCATTTCTGCAGCGCTAAAAAAAAACTAACAAAACTGTGCGCCAGTTTTTTTTTGCGCCACCTCTACTTCTCAGTTTTACGAATCCTCCGAATTTAAAGGCCGCCAGCTTGGCAGATCCACATTTGAATTCGCAGGGCCTGTCAAAGGATTTGACAGGTGCTGCAAATGCTAATGTAGACTTTATCATTGTTTGTTCAGTAGGGTGGTTCAAAGTACTACTTTTATTGAAATAGCAGTGCTCATGTTCACTCTGCACGATTTAGGTGATGGTGAATGGTTTGTACATCTTTTTTTTAAATGTAAGCCTTTTTTTATACTGCTCTAAATTTGGTCTTTCATGATGAAAAATGGATGTCTTTTTCCTCGTAACCTGCTCCAAATTTGGATTTTAGTGCTCCAAAAGTAACATTTTGCTCCTCCAAAAATTGCTCCAAATTCAATTTCGGCTGTTGCACCCCTCCCATGTAACCATTTTATTTTACAGCGAAAGCTGTTATGTGATCACAATACGGGCCGTTCTTGCGCTGTAGTTGTCCGCCCCCGCCGCCGGTGTCCTTAACCACTATCGCGCGCAATAAGAAAAAAACTAAATAAATAAAAATACACCTAAGGCACAATGCGAATCGAACCTGCCCACTGCGTGGCAGCCCATTATTCTACAACTGAGCTACGCCGGCGCTTAAAACTGCGTTGCAAACTGACCCTACGCATGCTTCATGTCGGGTAAGGAATCGCGTTAACATGTGTAATAAAGCGTTTTAGAACAGTAAAGTAACAACGATGTGTCACACAATGCGAATTGCGTAACGAGTGGGTCGTTCAATGCTCCAATTCATTACAAAAGCCTTAGGCAAAATTCTTCATCGTCGTGAGCCACAGCATCAACTAAGTGCACCTAATGCGTTACAAGTGTGTAGCGGGTACCCCGTTTTTCCGAAGAATGACGAATAATGGCACAGTGGACGTTTCCCCACTACACAAAAAGTATGATGATTTATGGTGCAGTGAAGTGGGGGGAAAGGCCTCTCTTCCAGCTTTCGCGTTCCGAGCAGGCCTGGCGGTTTTTTAAAGTGCCATGCACTGCAACCTATCTATATGTTAAATGTTTGATGTTCCTTTGTTCATTTGTCACACTAAGCTGCTCAATTACATCAGCCATTAGAGGCTGGCAGCACCGAAGCCTGACAAACACCATTGGAAAAACGGCTGAAATACTGGACTCTGAAGATGTGTTCGTGAGAGTTGCAGCGTAATGAACGAAAAACATTTTTGTAACAAAGAAGTGAACTTAACAGACCTAAAACATGGGCAATGAAAAAAAATACGAAGGACCCATACCACCGGACTCTTCCAGAAGCCTGTCTTGGGTCTGCGACAGCAGTGCAGCGACATAAGGTGTGCACTGCTGTTTCGAGGACTGCGATCCCCCGGGCATAGCATCATGTCGGCTGCGGTCGCTGTCGCAGGGGCTGGGCAGACGAACGGCCACGTGTGAAGCAATGTCTCCTACGCGCTGCAGCTCGTCGGTCATTTGGCTTGACGGTGGTGTTCCGCCACCCGAAATGCGAAGAATCAATGAAACAAATTGAATGAGAATTTCAAAGAAAGTTGTTTTGAAGCACAGTATAATGCGCAAACGTTAAACGAATGCACAAGGCGCACGAAAGAAATCTGCAAACGTACCGATGCATATACTCAGCGGATTTAACACCGCGATTTGCACTCTTCGTTGTACCTAGCACAAATTTATGAAAACGCAACCATGATTGCAGACGCTGTGACAAAAGTACGTAGCGCCAGCACCGTCTACATTGGCGAGTTCAGCCCAGGCCGGACTTAAGAGACGCACTGGCGTTTCTTCTTATTACCTAAAGAGAAGGAATGCGAGTCCGTCTCTCAAGTCCAGCTGTGTTTCAGTTCATCGAGGTAAATTTCTGAACGCTGCAGAATGCCATAATGCAAGATATGTCACCAATAATATCGCAATATCAGTCAGAGCAATGCTTACCTGTCGCAAACCGTTCCCGCATGTCTTCAGCGTTCTTCCTTGGCCACTTGTCTTTCAGGTTTTCCCAGCATTTCTTCAGCTGGGTCCATTTGCCCGGCGTGACGTTTGGCGGCTGTTAAACTGATATTCGATATTTTCCAAGATTCTCGCTTCCGACTCGCGGACGCCGCGTCGGTCCTCTTGTTTCCGACGACGCTGCGGTGGCGTGAGAGCAGCTGCAACAACACGGCGCGTACTTCTTCGGAGAAGAATTTTTTTTTGCGTCACGGTCGTCATGAAAAGGAAAAAAAAGATATTGCACACACACCGTAAATAAAGGCTTAACGTCACCGAAGCACAGAGACACTCTAAGCCACCGCAAGTAACGAACACAACATAACTATTGGAGCGGCGAGAGGTAACAGCTGACTGGGGTATCACCGGGGTATAACTGGGGGTGAGTGTAGGCCATTGTGGTCAGACAAGTCCGAAAAAAAGCGCTAAAATATAAATACTTGTTTCGTATACTCAGCACTGTGAGCATGCGATCACTGGAACTTTTCTTTCCACATTATTTCGGTGCAAAAGGTCATAACTTGCAAATAAATACATCGTCCTAGTCAATAATTTACGTAACCTCGGCACCACGCGGCATACTTGTCCCGAAAAGTATTACTTCGGAAAGTAATACTTAAGTGTCGTCCAGGAAACACTTTTCTGAAAGTCTCCTTATACTTGTACTTTTCTGATACTTACTGTCCCGCCAATTAAGTATCGTTTGTGAATACGGGCCATAGACGTAATTGTAATTACGTCTATGACTTTCCCACAGTTGCTACGTAAGCAACTCATAGACGTAATTACTGTTGCCATAATGTGAACCGTGGCTTTAATTCCGTAGCGAAAAACATATGTTCTCCGGATACTTCTTCTTCAGGTCTTTCTCAAACATTTATGCCGGTCATTCTCTTCATAGCGAATTTTGATCGATCTGTCGACGTAGAAGAAATCACGAAAAATACGCATACTATGACATTTATCCATATGTCGTACGTACTCTCGCACGGACACATAAATGAACGTGCATTGGGCCTTTCAGGAATACAGCTCATATTCACTGCCCTCCGCGTGTGTGCGAGAGCCATTCTATTATTACACTTATGTTCATGATATCTTCATGTCGCACGCTCACACGGACGCATTAATGAACATGTATGGGCTCTTTCACGAGTATAGCTCATATTCACTGTACTAGACGAGTGTCCGAGAGCCATTGTATTTAGTAGACTGACGCTCTTCATATCCTGCCCATTCAGGATTATTATTACCACGGATTCTTGCCGCAAAACACTCCAAGTTCTTTGATAATTCATCAGTGTGAGTATCAAACAATTTTCAATTCGCTCTTTTATGGTTGCCTTCTTGTCAAGTGACAAAGAATGAACAGAAATGAACGATAAACTACTGCTATCTTTCGGCATTGTGCTACTTTAAACCATCATGTTCAACCAGGTCGTCCGATTCGTTCACGTTTCTATCATTTCACGCACATCGAAAGTATATGGTCCCACCAGGAAGGTCAGAGCAAGATGCAGCGAAACAGCAACTGAGCAAATTTGTTCGTTGGCCTTACAAGGATCTTAGTGAGGAACATTTCACCATCACCAAGGCGGGCGAGGGTTCCCTTGGGCATTTCCTGTCATTTTTCCTCCTCTTGACGAAGCACCACTACCAAGACTCACGGACATAGGTGTGCGCATGCGGGGGGCAGAGGGAGCGGCCGCCCCCTCCCTAGTCACCTAAGAGGGATGGGGGCGGAAAGTCTGCCCCATACATTGACTTATAGGGACGGCGAGTGCAGCACGGAAATAGATAACAGATGTAATCTCAGCCCGGGGAGCAATCGAAGAGAGTTACAAGCTGACACCCTTTGAGAGGTCAGAAACAGACAGCCATCAGCTTTGCGTGCGCCAGAAGCCATAACAGCCCGAAGGACGAAACCGAAACCAGCTGCCGCTCGCTCGCACTCGGATGCGCAAGCGAAACTCAGCGAGCCGCTGTGGAAAGAACATAATAATAACAAAAAAAAACGGAGAGACATCGGCGCATGAAAAAAAAGCCGGCAGATTCCACACATTGTGGGAATCGATGTAATGCGAAGCAACCAGGAAGTAGGAAATCACGCTTTACATAAATTGCATGTCATGTTTTACATGTTAAGACCTGTCCTTTATGTTCGTCATGCAGTCACGTCGCGCAATACCAAATTTGATGTATATCAAGCTAACGAAACGGCCGTGAGCGCGCCATGAGCGTGGCATGCAAGTCATGTCGCACACGACCAGTCATGATTTCCATATTACCACTTGTCATTTACGTTAGTCATACAGTCACGTCACTCAATCCCAAATTTGGTGTATATCAAGCTAACGAAACGGCCGCGAGCGCGCCATGAGCGTGGCATGCAAGTCATGTCACACATGACATGTCATTGTTTTCCATATTACCACTTGTCATTTACGTTCGTCATACAGTCAAGTCACTCACTCGCAAACTTGGTGCTTATCAAGCTAACCAAAAGGCCGCGAGCGCGCCATGAGCGTGGCATGCAAGTCATGTCGGACATGACATTTCATGATTTTCATATTATCACTTGTCATTCATGTTCGTCTTACAGTAACGTCACACAATACCAAATTTGATGTATATCAAGCTAACGAAACGGCCGTGAGCGCGCCATGAGCGTGGCATGCAAGTCATGTCGCACATGACAAGTCATGATTTCTATATTACCACTTGTCATTTATGTTCGTCATACAGTCATTCACTCAATACCAAATTTGGTGTATATCAATCTAACAAAACGGCCGCGAGCGCGCCATGAGCGTGGCATGCAAGTCATGTCACACATGACATGTCATGTTTTCCATATTACCACTTGTCATTTACGTTCGTCATACAGTCACGTCACTCACTCGCAAGCTTGGTGCTTATCAAGCTAACCAAAAGGCCGCGAGCGCGCCATGAGCGTGGCATGCAAGTCATGTCACACATGACATGTCATTGTTTTCCATATTACCACTTGTCATTTACATTCGTGATACAGTCACGTTACACAATGCCAAATTTGGTGGATATCAAGCTAACGAAACGGCTGCGAGCGCGCCATGAGCGTGGCATGTAAATCATACTTTTCATGACAAGTTAGTCATGATTTTCATGATTTGACCAAACAGTTATGTTTGTCATCCAGTCATGTTACGCCATACGAAATTTGGTATAAATTTCATATTTCTTTGTGCCAGGAGAGCACAAAGTCGTAGGCGGCTAGATAGACAGATAGATAGATAGCTAGATAGATAGATACGCTCAAAGTCGTCGAAGTTCGCTAAGAAATGCAGCGCATTTAAAAAAAATTTCACGTATTCCCGAAGAGTGGCAGCACAGGCTAAGCAAGACAAAGGATTGAAAAATGCGCGCGTTTCAACCATACATGCCACGACGTACATGTATATCTTTGACCGTCTTGTGCCTGTTTGGAATGACGTACATCGATGTCTTCGACCGTCGAAGAGTTAAGAGTATACGGTGGAGGGCATGGGTACATATATTTTCGCAATGAAATGGAGAGCACTGATTTCTTTATATATTTGAAAACTCACATGTATGCTGTCCTTTTTCATAAAAGGGAACACGCGAGCACGTCGTCTGTGCGCTGCGGCGGTTGCTTGCAGCGAAGTCAAGCGGGAGCGAGAGCGACTACAGCCTCTTTTCGCGACATCTAGTAGCGAGAAAAACAACCAGTCATGGGTGATATGCTACCGGCTATAAGATTGCGTACCCCTCCCCCTTCAAGAGATTAATGCCAGAGGCCGGACTAGCGGCGTGCCATCTGCCGCTTGTAATATGTGCTTGCCACGCGAGCACGCTCGAATCGGGAAAGCTCTGCCGCTTGGCTTTCACGCGTTACGCTTCGGCTAATTTAGAGCGGTGCAGACAGGTGAGCTTTTGGTGGTGGTTTGCCGTTTTGAGATCTCTCATCGAATACTGTGGAAAACCTTCTTGTGAGTAGAATCTCACTTAGCCGAGAAAGTGTCGCCTGCCATTACAAAAAGTAGTAGTATGTCAGCGTTCGGTGCTATAAAGTGATACACAGTGACTGCCACTGGGGTCTTGATGTTAGCGAGAGATGGTGCTCCTTAGGAATCAGAATGAGCAAAGGTCTCGTGGTGGTCGTGAAGATTTGAATCGATATTGATAAGTAACGTAAATAACGGTAGCCTAAAACATGAATAGAAATATTTTCAATGCGTTTATTGAAACTGAAAAAAAAGAACACGTCAGTTATCGTTTTGCTCTTGCCTTCAACGGAAAAAAGAAAGTACCATATTGTGAGAGTTGTCAATACTTCGTGGCGACACCATTTGCGGCCATGACAGCTGCCATTCTTCTCGGTGCGAACTCATACAGAGCGACCGTTAGGGACGTGTCAATTCTCAGCTTCTGTCACTAATTCTTGATTACAACCCAAAGGTCGTCCGCCAAGAGCAGATGTAAGGACCGACCCGCTAGAGCGCTTTTCAAATGTTCCCACACGTCTTCGGCTCTGTCGAGATCTGGAGGCTGGGGAGGCCGGTTCAAAACGCCAAGCACAGATTACAAGCAGCAGGCGACGCGCCGCTGGCCCTGCCTCTTCCGTAAGCGCCTTGATGGTGGGAGGGGTTGCAATCCTGCAGCCGGTTGTATATCACCCCATGGCCTCCGAGATTGCGTACGGCCGGGTTTCTCTCCGGCTGTCCCAATCGTCGCGAGAATGCACTTACGGCAAGTACCGTTTAGATGCGAAGAATCTTATGAACGAGGTCTTAATGTGCTTATGAACGAGGTCTTAATAATATGATCGAGCTCTTAATAAGATCACGTACTACGTGACGCCTACAGGCAAAAAAAGAGTGTTCCACACTCGCCGTAACTGACGCTCCCACGTTTAAGTACACATATATACCCCTATAAAGTGGACGGGGGGATGACCGCCACCGTAGCTCAGTGGTAGAGCATCGGACGCATTATTCGAAGGTCGCAGGTTCGGTCCCTGCCGGTGGCAAGTTATCTTTTCGTCCACTTTCCTTTCTTCACATTTACATTACAATTACTTCTCATAGCTTCCCTTATACTTTCCTTGGTATCTTTGTCTGTTAGTTCTCATTAATACTGTGTTTAACAAAGCAAACGAGCCCTTAAGTTTGCAATTCTTTCCTTCATTCATAACGAGGGTCTCGTTCTGGCAGACTTGATACCTTCAGGTGGTATGCGAGGGATTATTAGTCAGCTGCCCGCTCTTAATAAGATCACCTACTACGTGAGGCCTACAGGCAAAAAAAAGTGTTCCACACTCGCCGTAATGGCAACAGGCGGCGCTGACTGACGCTCCCACGTTTAAGTACACATATAAACCCTATTGCTTGCTTGCTTGAAAAACTTTATTTCAGGTGAAAAGGGAGTAAGTTTGAGGTGGCCCGGAGGGAGCCACCCCTCACAAAACACTAGGTGGGCTCCTCATTACAGCAACCCATTGGCAACCGCCGCTACTCGGGCTCGGTCGACCAGGGCCTTCTGGCTCGCCAGGTCGGAACAGCCGAGCAAGGCTGCCTCCCAGTCCTCCCGGGTGGGGTTAGGTTTTGGGGCGAGGTTTGGGGTTGATTGGCATGCTCACACCATGTGGAAAATGTCCGAAGACGTTTCCGCACAGTGTGGGCACTTGCCTGTACAGGCAGGTCGAAGTGCTTTAAAACTGCCGGGCACAGCAGTGTTTTGGTGTAAAGGCGGAGGAGTGTACGTTCCCCTGTCTTTGTAAGACCCTTTCAGGGCTTAGGATAAATTGCATGGCCGAATCGGCAGAATTCAGTAATTTCTCGAAACGTTAAGGCCGTATTAGGGTCGGGATCCATGTCGCAAGGGTCTGAAGGCGTTGCGCGGAGAGTGAGAGCGCGGGCAGCGGCATCTGCCTTTTCATTGCCTTCGAGGCCCATATTAGCTGGAGCCCATATGATCATGCGGGACGCGGGGGCCCCCCACATAATTGCTATTTTGTAAGATACGATACGCCTAGTAAGGGACCTACCCCTGTTCAATATTCCTGCAGGCCCCTCTCGAGTCGGTAATGATGACGCGCGAGTCCTGGTCTGCGGCAGCTAGCGCGATGGCGACTTCCTCCGCATGTCCTATATTTTGTGCTCTGAATGTGGGGCACGGTGTAAGAAGTAGCTTAGGTGACTGAACAACGCGCGCTGGGCGAGGGCCGCTGTGGCCGGCTTAAAGTTCTCCTTTCTCCGCTCGTCAAGAGAGGGCGCTAGAAACTTGTGCCCGCCCCGCTCACTCGCTTCGCGCTCTCAGACATCACTAACCGATTGCAGCCTTGTTCATGGCACGTTGTTGCTGCGCGCCGTGTTTTGTCAACACATTGTTCATTTGTCTGCCAGGTAGCTCCCAACCTTCGAAATTTTTCATGAGCCTGCATAATGGGAAAGTGCTTCGTACCGTTCTTTAACACAGGTTACAGGTCTTGCAAAGAAAAGTACTCGTTTTTCAAGCCGCCCAACGATGAAGCAAGGCTTGAAGCATCGAGACGAGCGATACCTCGTAAAGACCGCGTGCTCCAGAGAAGAGATCGCGTTAGTGAGAAGCACTTTGCTTCCCTTTTTATCCTGAAGACGTGGTCTGCGGAAATTGACGGCCATGTGCTGATGTCTGGAATAAGAAGAGCGGGCCTTTCAAAAGACGCTGTGCCGTCAATTTTCGAAGGTGCGCCAAGCTACCTGTCCAGAAAGATTTAAAGCCCTCGAAAGCAAGTGACACGGCTAGCGCTTCCTGTGGCTGCTTCGGTGAGTACCTGTAACAACGATAGCAGCAACTTGCCAACGACAGCTAGCCACATAGAAGTCTCATCAGCAGACAATATGGAAACGTCGTCCGACGACAGCTGTGGTGTGGCAAAGACCGGTGAGAGAGTAACTCATGTGATTCATTGTTCGAACGGCTTTTCAGTGCAGCATCTTGCGTTAGCCTGCCACAGCCGTCATGGGCGGGGCATCTCATCAACTTAGCTGGAGTGAGGGACGTCGTGTTTATTGACGCTGCGGTTGCGCATAGGACAAGCGACGGATCGTCGGTGCTGTTTAACAGGAAGATTCTGCAGCGGCTGGCTCACGCATCCAAGCATGCACCTCTTTGACTTTTTCAAATACACCGAGGAACAGTTTGCCAAGTATGCAGGTGACAGGTATGCATACGACAAAGCTACTGACGCCATGTTGGAGAATTTCCAGTTCAGATTTCCTTGAGGTACTCACAAAGAAGAAATGCTTGCGAAGTTGCTACACTACTATATCTGTCTACGTATGCGTCAGTACTGTATGCAACTGAAGAACACACATGAAAAAAAAGGCAACGACTTGCGAAAAATGGCAAAGCTTGTGTGAGCTTCTTTTATCGGACATTTCGTATGACCTCTTGTGTTATCGCTTTGTTGTCTGAAAATTCTAAAAGTCAGTAAATAAATGGCATTAAATATGTTTGCTGATGCGACGTTATGCTACATATTGTCACGTAGTGATGACGGCAGTCCCACGGTCAGGATGAGAACCATGCGGGCGCTACCTGAACGTGCTTCATGCTTTAGGCCGCGCTAAATTTAAAGGCCGTAAAAAAATTTCGAGATAAGCGCCCGCAAGTAACGACAAGAATGTGGAGCAATGTCGAACACACTCTTCCAGATTCTTGTCGTTACTTCTAGGCACATCCCGTATCGCGCACAAAAATGATGAAGTCGTGTGTCGGTAACTTTCAACGCGAACAATCCATGGCCTATCCCCAGAGGTGGGTTGCGCCAAAGGTCAGAGGAACAACCAAACAAACAGTAGACAGCTTGCGCGGCAATATGAGCGGAATAGCAAAAAGAGAAGCCGCTGGCTTTTTAACTAGTGGCGCCAGGTACAGCTGATGAAAAAAACATCCCATACGTCATTAAACAAACGTTAACTTGTATAATTACACAATTGCGACATAGCACGGTCGCACCAGAAGCTGCTCCATGATCCTATAACTTAATGTCGATTCTAACATATTGCTCAGGCTTCGGCTTCCGTTGTTAAGCAAAAAATTAATCAGTTATATGCAGACTCCAGCCAAAGTGAGCCGCACGTCGGCAATCGTTCCTCAACCTAATTTGTTTCTCACTGCACGTGGATTGCAATTGGGGCAACCCATTATGAACAATAGCTCAACGACTAGGCCTCATAATACGTACAAACCGCTCGTAGGTCTTTGACAGCGCTGTGTTAAAAGGGAAAATTTGTTGCCCTCGGCAGAGCGGTTCTACACCAGGAACGGGACGCAGGCACAGAGCATGCGGGAGGCAGAGATAAAGGGCAGCAGTTTCGCGCGCCATCTGTCGGCGCTATCTGGAAGCAGAACCTTACCGCGGCGCGCCCAGCGACCGCGCTCGCTCACCTAAGCTACCTCTTACACCGTGATGTGGGGCCATTCACCGCGACGTTTTGGTGGACGACTGCAGCCGTGTACCATCCCCCGTGGTGAGGGCCGGAGGCGTCCACGTAAAATATACCGTGTTTGTTCCCGTAGTGGCGCGCCAGTGCCTCCGCCCGCGCAAGGCGCCTGCCACTGTGGTCGTCACGTGTCATGTTGGCCGGAATAGGGCGCACGTGCAGGGCGTATCTCCAGACGTCTGGGATGCGTACGCGCTCTTTAGTCACTGTTGTTGTGTGGTGGATGTGTAGTCGGGAATAGGCGGCGACCCGACGTAGTCTTTGATAGTCTTGTGTATTGATTGCTCAAGTGTGCCTCCCGAAGCTCTGCGAAGGTGTTTACCATCCCCAGGCCCATAAGGCGCTGATTAGACGTGGTTATCGGGAGATCGAGGGCACGCTTGTACATCTTCTGGAGTATCACCTCGAGGGCGTTCTCGCTAAACTTGTGCAGGTGGAGGTAAGGAGCCGAGTAGAGGACTCGACTAATCACGAAAGCATGCGCCAGCCGCAAGGCGTCTTTGCAACATAACCCCCCGCGTTTGTTGGAAACCCGGCGGACCATCCGGCCCACCTGGTCCCCCCACCTTACGCAGTTTGGCCAGTGTTGTATCGACTAGGCGGCGTTTATGGATAAAGAGACCCAGTACTCTGATCTCAGCGCGTTCTGGGATGGGTCCGCTTTCTAAGGACAGTTCAATTTTGGTTGTGCACTTTGGCGAGGGGCGGATGTGCACAAATTCATATTTGGTCGGGGAGCATTGAAGGCCGCAGCGACGGGCGTAGGCGTCCACGATCTCCGCCGCTTGCTGCAAGTTGGCTTCAATGTCTCCTACCGATCCGTGTTTAGCCCAGATGGTAATGTCGTCGGCATACAGAGCGTGCTGTATGCCTTCAACATTCTCCAGCTGAGCCGGGAGTTTCATCATTGCCAGATTAAACAATAGGGGTGAGAGGACCGCGCCCTGCAGGGTACCTCTCGTGCCTACTTGGTAAGGGCCATGTTGATGATGATGATGTTTGGATTTTACTGGCGCAAGGGCCAAAATCTGGCCAAAGAGCGCCAAGCAAAAGGTTGGACATGAAGTTGCATTGAAATGAGGCAGTACTAAAGGTAAGACGAGATGGCTGTATAGTGGCCTAAAAGAATTCGGTGTGAAATACGTAAAATGGTCGGACACTAAAATTGTGTTGTCGGTTGACGTATGGGTTTGGTCGGACACTAAAATTGTGTTGTCGGTTGACGTATGCGTTGCAGTATGAAAAATGGGCTATGCATGGTTGATGTAATAAAATTTGCCAATTTCTGTGGACACAACAGCCTCGCTCAGCTCTTGCGCACAAGGGCATAGAGGCGTGTGCTGGCTAAATGGGATCTCGCAACACCGGTCTCCCAGGGAGGCCGTGTTACGAGCGTCTTGGGCCAATAATCTGCAGTTTGAAAGTCTCTCTTAAGAATCTGAGAACACATGCCATATCGAAAAGCGGTTCTGTGCCGAGAAACATTGCTGGGTGTAATGGGATATGCTGGGTGTACACTACAGGAAAGTGCTTTTTTCTCTCATGCTCAGCTTCGCGACACTCCACAAGCATGTGGAGAACGGAAAGCCTGTCCCCACATCTGTTGCACATAGGCGGTTCACTACCAGTCAACAAAAAGTTGTGTGTGCTGAACGTGTGTCCTATCCTCAGTCTGCAGGACAACACTTCCGTTCGCCGTGATTTTGTCGGTAGCGGTGGAGGCCCTAACTGCGGTTTTATTAGATGTAGCTTGTTACGTGTTTCAGCATCCCACAGGTGTTGCCACTGCCGTCTTATATTTCTCCGAATAGTTGGCCTTAGATCCGTGACACAAACTGCCAAAGCACGCCCATGGGCACTTGTCGCTGCAGATCGAGCGGTTTCGTCAGCCAAAACGTTGCCTTCAATGTCTCTGTGACCTGGCACCCAACATATGATGATATCCTGGTGAGATGTGTATGATGCACATAAAAGTGAATGCAGATTGTTTAGAACAGGGTTTTTATGTTTGCAGAAAGATGTTAGGGACTTTACAACGCTCAAAGAGTCGGTAAATATGACGGCTTTCTGTAGCTTTGTTCTTTTGATTTGTTGCACAGCAGCCGTAACTGCATATGCCTATGCTGTCAAGATACTCGTGTCCGGGTGGAGAACATCGCTTTCTGTATACGCCGGACCAACAGCTGCGTAGGAGACACCGGCATACGACTTGGACGCATCTGTATAGAATTCCGGACAAGAGTATTTCGCCCTGATTTCCTGAAAGTGCATTTTAATATGCGCATCGGGAGCATGCCTGGTGACTTCAGTCACCAGGCATGCTCCCGATGCGCATATTAACAGTCTGCCACTGACAAGGCGGTGGAAGCTTTGCTGGAGCCATGAGGTTATATGCAAGCAGGGGCATGTCGAATTCTTCACTTAGTTTCCGCACCCGCATTGGGAAGGGCTCCCTCACTCTCGGTCGATTACGAAAAAGTATGTCATATCTGGTATCATTGATGGTGTCATGGGCAGGGTGTTCGGAGTTTGCATTAACTTTCAAGAAGTATGTGAAGCAGCAGTATGCCCTCTGTAGATGAAGCGCCCACTTATTTGATTCCACGTATAGACTCTCTATAGGGCTTGTTCGAAAGGCTCCGGTGGCGAGTCGAATGCCAAGGTGATGAACAGGGTCCAGCATTTTTAGAACACTTGGTGCGGCAGATTGATAGATTATCACACCATAGTCCAAACGTGATTGTATGAGGCTACTGTAGAGGTTTAATAGACATGTCCTGTCACTGCCCCATGAAACATGTGAGAAAACTTTAAGAATGTTCATTGTCTTTAAGCATTTTTCTTTGAGGTGTTTTATGTGTGGGGTAAATGTCAGCTTAGAATCCAGTATCATGCCCAAAAACTTTTGCTCTGTATTCGTCGTAAGTTGCTGTCCGTTCAGTTTTATATTGGGATCTGGGTATAGCCCTCTCTTCCGGGTAAAAAGTACACAGGAGCTTTTCTGGGGATTCAGCTTAAATCCGTTTTCATCAGCCCATTTGGACACTTTGTTCAGAGAGAGCTGGACTTGGCGCTCGCAGATTGAAAGGTTGCATGATTTGAAGCCTATCTGGACATCATCAACGTATACTGAGTAGAAGATGGCCGGTGGTAAGGTGGTACGCAGAGAGTTCATCATTACGATGAAGAGTGTGCAACTAAGAACAGGTAGCTTTCGATAAAACTGAACATGTTACCGTGAATTCCCATTGTGGACAGGTCTTTAAGGATCCCAAAGCGCCACGTTGTATCATAAGCTTTTTCTATATCTAAGAATACTGACAAAAAGTGTTGCTTATGCAAAAATGCATCACGTATGTTGGCCTCGATTCGAACCAGGTGGTCGGTTGTTGACCGCCCTTCTCTAAAGCCACACTGGTAGGGGTCAAGGATAGCGTTCGCCTCTAGAAAGTGTATGAGACGGTAATTTACCAATTTCTCAAATATTTTACATAGACAGCTGGTCAGTGCTATAGGGCGGTAACTTGACACGGACGATGGGTCTTTGCCCTGTTTCAGGATTGGAATGATGATAGCTTCTTTCCATGAGTGCGGAAGATAACCATGCAGCCCATATGGCATTGAAAAGTGCAAGTAGTGTCGATTCGGTGTCTGAATGCAAGCGCTTTATCATCTCATACACTACTCTATCCGGTCCTGGTGAAGAGTTCTGGCATTTGCTCAAGGCGGCTCGGAGCTCGGCGATGGTGAATGCAGAGTTGTACGGCTGGTTTCCTTTTTATTTTCTGAGTGAGTTTCTTAAGTTCTACTGTTTGTTTGTATTTTCGAAATGAGTCAGCATAATGTACAGAGCTCGAGACGTACTGGAAGTGTTCTCCAAGCGCATTCGCTTGCTCTTCCAACGAGTTGCCAGAAGGATTGACAAGGGGCAGTGGGTGGGCTTGCTGCCCTGTTAGCCTTCGCAGTCCATTCCATACCTTACTCTCTTCAGTAAACGAATTTATACCCGAGATGAACCTCTCCCAAGATTCCCTCCTAGCCTGTCGTCGCGTTCGCCTTCCTTGCGCTTTAACATTTTTAAAGTCAGTGAGATTTTCTGCAGTTGGGTAGCGACGAAAGATGCCCCAGGCTTTATTTTGTTTCTTCCGTGCCAGCTTGCATTCGTCGTTCCACCATGGGACTCTTCTTTTGTGTGGCGTACCTTTTGTTTGCGGGATGGTTTTTTCAGCGACAGCTATGATAAAATCGGTAAAATACGCTACGGCATCGTCTATGGTGAGTTCAGTGATAAAATCTCGGGATAAAAACGTGGATTGCTTAAAAAGCTCCCAATCAGCCGAAGCCAGTTTCCATCGCGGGGCAGACTGAATGCATTCTTCTTGCTTCACGAGATTCAGGGTTATTGGAAAGTGGTCACTTCCAAAGGAGTCGGTGATAACTTTCCAATCTAAGTGCGGAAAGAGCGTGGCAGAGCCAATAGCCAGGTCAATGCAAGAGTAGGAGTTGTGTGAGCAGTTGTAGTAAGTGGGTTGCTTCTTATTAAAAAAGGCATACACCGGAGCTTAAAAGAAAGTTTTCAATAAATCGACCCTTGGCGTCGCACCTGGAGTCTCCCCACAGAGTATTGTGGGCATTAAAGTCGCCTACAATGATGAAAGGCTCAGGGAGCTGGTCAATAAGGTTATAAAACACTGTTTTATCAATTTTGTGATGAGTAGGCATGTATATGGAGCAAACGGTAACCAGCTTATTGCAGAGGATTGTTCTTATTGATACTGCCTCGAGGGGGCGTCTGTAGGGGCCAGATGTTGGCAAGCAACTGACCTATCTACTATTATTGCTACACCACCAGACGAGGCGTCAGCGTCGTCACGGTCTTTTCGGTAAATGGCATATTGCTTTAGGAAATTTGTGTGCGTGGGATTTAAATGCGTCTCCTGCACACAGAACACCTTTGGCTGGTATTCAGATAGTAGCTCCGTTATATCGTCGAGATTCTTCATAAGTCCTCTGACGTTCCAGTACATTATCATGGTCGCCATTTTATCGGAACTTGCGTGTGTTCTGTGTGTGGCTGAGGAGTACGGGTGGTGTTCAAGGGTCCTTGCCCGGACCCAGAATTTTTTGTTTTTCTTTTTTCTTTTTTTCCAGAGAGCCGCGTCTCTCTGGAAGCGCTCGAGGCGCCGGAGTGGTGTCCATTGCCTCACGGGAGGCACTGGATGCCCGCAAGAGTGAGCTGGAATTTCGTGTTTCAGACCTCGCCTGGTGAGTCGAGGTCTTGACGCCCGACGACCCTGGAGCAGCCGGGCTCATTTTTCTCGGTGGGTGGCGTAGCCTTAACTGCCGCCACCGCGGGGCTGAGGCCACCGCCAGCTCGCTGTGCGTGGGCTGGCTAAATGGCGAAGGCCGGTGCGGCGCTACCCCCTGACGCGCCGCATCAGCATAGGATCTGCCCTGAAAGATCGAGCACCTTTTCCTGGCTTCCCGATAGGAAGTATTTTCTTTGACTTTCAATGTCACGATTTCTTTTTCTCTTTTCCATGTGCTGCATGATCGAGAATACGCAGGGTGGTCGCCTTCACAGTTGATGCAACGGATTTTCCCAGTGCAGTTTTCAGAGGGGTGATCCTTGCCTCCACATTTGGCGCAGGTAAGCTGACCCCGGCAGGTCTGCGAGCCATGGCCGTATTTCTGGCACTTGAAGCATCTGCGCGGGTTTGGGATGTACGGTCTGATACGGGTTTTGGTGTAGCCACTTTGAAGGAACTCTGGTAACGTGCTGGAGGCAAATGTGATTATCAAGTGTTTCGTTGGGATTTCGTTGTTTTCTCTTCTGATTTTAATTCTTCGTACTTCGATGACATTTTGCTCTTGCCAACCCTCCAAAAGTTCTGCCTCGCTAAGGTCAATGAAGTCAATTTCTGAGACAACGCCACGCACAGTGTTCAACGACCGGTGTGGGGTCACTGTGATAGGTGTGTCGCCAAATGATTTGATTGCAGCAAGTTTGTCGCGTTGCAGTTTGTCACAAACCTCAAGGAGGAGGTCGCCACTTGCCATTTTGGTCGCTTTGTACCCTGGTCCTATAGTATCGGTCAGGGATTTGGCCACAAGAAAAGGAGAAATAGCTCGGACTGGTTTTTCAGGTTTCTCACTATGGACTACGTGGTACCTAGGGAACGATTCTGCATATTGAGGGACAAAGTTCAAAGCAGCTTCGGTGCGTACACGCTTCAAGGCGGCACGATCAGGAAAAAGTGGAAATGATCGATGCATAAGACATCTGGTTTTTTCGGCAGTGATGGCAGCCACCCACCACGGAGCCCAACAAGGGGACGGTACGAGTTTGCATGACTTGCACACGCCAGCTGTACATCATTGCTATAACCTAATGCGCCTAGGCCAAGGTTGGCTATTTGCACAAGGTTAACCCTTGCCGCCGAGAAACGTGGAAGTAAGGGACGAGAAAAGAAGACAGGAAAGATTAAAAGTGAGAGAGAAAGACGAAGATGTAGGGAGAGGGAGATAGGAAGAGGCGACTGCCGATTTCCCCTGGGTGGGTCAGCCCAGGGGTGCCGTCTACGTGAAGCCGGGGCCAAAGGGGTGTGTTGCCTCTGCCGGGGGGCCTTAAAGGTCCAATCACCCGGCGTCGGCTCAACCCCCAGGATCCCCTTTTCCCCGGACACGGCTCAGCCACGCACGGCTAGGCGTGGGAGGAGGTCGAAACCCCCCCGTTAGCTCGGGTCCGTGGTGTCGCCACACACCAAACGCCTGCTTGCGCAGACGCCCCTGCGGGGAAGGGCCATGTTCTTCATCTTGTATCCGTATATATGACTGCCGGTCAGAGAGGAATTGCCTAATGTATTGAAACGTGTTCTTTCCACAGTTGGTTAGGGAAAGGTGCGTCAGAATTATGTCGTGTGTGACGTTGTCGAAAGCCCCCCTTCAAATCGAGGGCAAGTACGGCCTTGTCATTAAGGGGGGTATTCAACGGGATTTAGAATTTCACGGTCTAGCTGAAGCAGGACATCCTGTGCGGACCGTCTGCGAATACGCTTTGGTTTTCCAAAAACTCGGACAGCCGATTCCACACCATAGTCTCCATCAGCTTTCCCGCACAAGACGTGAGGGAGATGGGGCGGAGGTTGTCTGTGTTTATGGCTTTGCCGGCTTTTGGAATGAAAGTTACCAGGGTGGTCTTCCATTCGATTGGGAGGGGTGCCTCACCAAGCCAGATCGAGTTGATGAAAGCGAGGAGGGACTTGTCGGTGGAGTCGGGAAGATTGGCACGCAGTTTCACGCTTATCTTATCGCGGCCCGGTGCCGTTCCTCGTTTCATTTTCGCTAGGGCCGCCTTCAGGTTGTACAGCTGGAACGGCTGATCCAGCTCCGCGCTCTCTGAACCTGCATAAAAGTACGCGGGCCCTCGGGGGTCCTGTTGGGTGCAGAGGTACTGGTCACGTAGTTTGGACGCTAATTTGGAGGTATCCCCATCGAAGCTATGAATAGCTAGTTGGAGATGTTTTCGTGTTTCGGCGCGGGTTTGAGCCGGGTCAATCAATGCACGGAAGAGGCGCCACGGACTCCGGCTAGACATTTGTCTGGCCGCCGTGTTACAGCGGTCCACCCAGTTCAAGTCGGCGAGTTGGGCCGCGTACTCTGCCGCTCGCTGGGTGAGCTCGGCGATAGGAATTTTGAGATTCCGATTATATTTTTGGCGGCGCCATCTGCGACGGGGGGTGTGCCGCGCCTCCCAGAGGTGCAGAAGGTGGTTGTCCACCTCCGGCGTTGCCTCCGAGGGTTGAATTGGGGTTTCAGTCGAACGAAGGTGTGTAACCAATCGTTGTGCCCACGTGTTGTATCCTTGTTCGTGTATAGGGGCCGAATTAATGTAGATTTGCCGGAACTTATCCCAGTCTGGGAGCCTAGCTTGTGCGTGTGGTCTTACCAAGGGTGTTGTCCTTACTGTTGTAGTGATAAGGCAGTGGTCACTACCGAGGGTTTCCTCGGAGTTGGCCCATTCTGCGTGTCTAATGTTTTTAGAAAAGGTTAGATCCGGACACGTATCCCGAGTCACGGAGTTACCCACCCGCGTTGGATATGCAGGGTCGGTGTGGAGAGTCAGGCCCAGCATAGACGCAAGTTCCGCTAGCTTGCGTCCCCGCTTCTCCTCACGCGCATACCCCCCGGAGAGTATTTCAACGCCCACAATCATCAGGGGGTCCCTGCCCGCAGCCTTTAGAGCGCGGCTAAAGAGTGCTGCGAACGTTACATTTTTTGAGTCTCGGGGAACAGTATATGTTTAGTACGTGGAGTGGTGCATCATGTTTCTTGAGCGGAAGAAGTGTCACCATCACATACGAATATCCAGTTTGAAGTTCCAAGTGGACTAGATTAGCCGTATAACTTTTATGCACGCAGACACAGGAAGATGGGTCCTGCTGGAAGGTTATGTAATTTGTAAGGGTGGCGCCACTCCCTCGCTCCTGGAGAGCAACCACCACCGGATGCGAGTCGACGGTTGAAAGGAAAAGTCGAAGGTTCGCCCTCTTCGTGCGGGACCGGAAACCTCGACAATTCCACTGTACAATGTGAACTGGGGTGGCCGAATTGAGTTTTGCAGAGCGCCTCATCTTAGAGCTGCTTGCCATGATCAGTTACGCTGAGGTGAGAATTAGCTGACGCTGCTCCGGAGCCAGCACTCGCAGTAAGGGGGGGAGTCCTCAATACCGGAGAGCGAGCGTCATCTACGTCGTCATCTACGTCTGAGTTGCGTCTAGAAGTTTTGATACAGCGGCCGGATACGTCCTTGTAGGGACCGCTGATCCTGCGCGAAGCGCGCGAGGAGTGCGCAGTTTGTTGGGCTACCATCGCGGGAATTGTCTCTTGCAATTTGGACATGGCGGCAACCATTACTGATATTTGGTTTTCCATGGCGGCGAATCGGGCATCAATGGTTCTGATACCGGCCTCAAAACGGGCCTCGAATGCAGCCTCCGCGCTTGTTGCCGCCTCCGGCCCCCCCCACGACCTCACTTTCCATTGCCTCAGCCGCGGGAGAAGAGGAGGGAGAGGGAGGCTGGTTGATTTTTAGTTCCAATTCGTGAATTTTCTATAGCAGCATCTCGTTCTGGGCCCCGAGTGCTGCTATTTGATTTTGCTCGGTACTCCGTGCCGTTGGGAGGGGAGTGGGATGGGAAGAACAAGAGGCACCCCGCCCGAACCGCTCACCCGCTGTCCGTTTTTAACGGCGTTGACCCAGGCCCCGGTCTTGCCGTGAGTCACCGTCGCGCGTTTCTTCAAGCCGCCGTCTGGTGGCGATGCCGTCACTGGACGCTTGCCAGCACCTCCAGCAGGCGGTGCCGGCTTGTCGATTTTGGAGTTTTCCCGGCAAGGCTGGTCGCTCGGTGGCCCAGGATGGCGGCTGGTCTTCTGGGGCGCCAGTGTCTTTTTTCCGCCCTTTTGGGAGGTTATCTTGGGTGTGCGGAATTTGGCCGCACATTCGCGAGAGTTGGTGGCATGGCCGCCACAGCACACAGAACACCGGGGAACACAGTTGTGAGGGGCCCGCACCCCCCTCCACTAGCGGCGCGCGGAGTCCGCAGAGTCCACAAGTGTTCGGCTGCAGATTTGGACATGCGTCCGCACGGTGGCCGATGACCCCGCACTGGCCGCAGGCCGGAATAGTTTTGTAATAGTTTTGCACAGCGACGACCATGTTGTCATAATGCACGTAACGGGGGCTTCACCTTACCCGTGAAGGTAATGCGTGCCTTGTTAGATGTTCCAAATTTGTGGATTTCCACGATGGTGCCGGCACGCCAGCAGACTCGGTGTTGAAGCGTGTCCGTGTTACGGACCACAATAATGCCGTGGCAGGTGTTGCCGTCGTCTTGTCTCAGGTAACCCTGCAGCGGGATTGATCCTTTTTCAGACTTCACTGCAAAGTCCCCGATGAGCAGGTCGGCCACCTCGATGTCCGGGATATGCACGATAATGATGTTTTGGTCTCGCGATGGCAGCACGGAGACACTGCGGGTTCGCTCCGGTCCTAGGTACGCCGAGATGGCGGTGCCGTAGCAGGTTTCCGTGAACGCCTCGTGAAGAGAAACGCGTTCTCTGGGCTTGATTACTATAACGTAGTCTTCGGGAGCGGGTTTGAGCATTGGACGCGGCTTCCACTTCGTGGACGCCTTGCACTTGCGTGCCGAGGCGCGCGTCGCGGGAGCGTCCACGTTGTCGACCGACGAGCCAGCTGCCGGAGCAGCATCGGACGCCGTCGTTTTGGCTTTCTCCTGGGGAGCGGCGTTCCGCCGCTTGAAGGAAAGTTTGACTCCGAATTTTCGGAAGAACAGTTGGACGGGGGATGACCGCCACCGTAGCTCACTGGTAGAGCATCGGACGCGTTATTCGAAGGTCGCAGGTTCGGTCCCTGCCGGTGGCAACTTATCTTTTCGTCCACTTTCCTTTCTTCACATTTACACTACAATTACTTCTAACAGCTTCCCCTATACTTTCCTTGGCATCTTTGTCTGTTAGTTCTCATTAATACTGTGTTCAACAAAGCAAACGAGCCCTTAAGTTTCCAATTCTTTCCAATATATATATAAAGCCACGAAGAAAAAGATTCTAAGGCACCGAACCAGGGAATCGAACCAGCCACCCCTCTCTCCGCAGCATGCTGCGTTAGAGCACTCAGCCACATGCCATGCATGCGCCGGCGTAATAATAACGCAAGCTATTTACACACATCATTTGCGGTTGGCGGTATGCAGGCCTCGCACGAGCTTGCGCCTGTTTTCTATCACGCAACGATTCTACATTTTCTTTCAGTTTGAAAACTGCCCTTGAGAGGCGCACGAAAAAGGGACCCATTTCTGTACCCGCTCGTGATGTTGAACAAAAAAAAAAAGAAAGAACACCGCCCACACATAAAGTCCCTGGATACTTTTTTAGAAAGTACCGTCTTTCTTTTAACCGAGCCGCCACGCCGCGCGCCCTCCTCTCCCGCCGTCGCTCGGGAAAGGTCACGAACATCCCTGGTCACGAACATCGCGCCTGTTATCAGCGTGACATAGCATGCTTGATAGGAAGGTGGCGAGAGCCGGGTTATCGCATCGGCCTGTTGGGGCACGATATGCCGGAGAGTTTCACTACTTTTTCTATTAAGGAGTTTTACCCACACCTTGCGTCAGACACCACCGCGTGGCAGGAGACGCAGAGGGGCCGTCCCGCGCACCGCACTGTAAAAGAAGAAATATCTAAGAGCGTCGGGTTCTGCGGTGTCGATACTTTCAGCGGTTGCTCAAACATAAAGGCGTAACAAGAGTGATAGTTGCTAGTTCACGCATCTGGTGTCCGTACCTGGGCGTCCTTTTCGAGAGTCCTTCTTCGTGCTTCAGCGGGAAGCTGCAAGTATCGAGCTGCTCGTAGATCTTCATGTGACATTCCAATTTCCTGCTGTCGGATTCATTGCTTCGCCCTTGCGGCGAAACTGTGACTTTTCCTTTTAAAGAAGGAAAATCGCACCCTATGAATTGGCCCGTAGGGAAGTATACTGCCACCGCACAATTACAATTGAAACAACAATAACTTCAGTTTATTGCTAAATTAGAATGTAAAAGTGGACGAGATAATACCCCTACACTTGAGGCATTCAGTAAATGCATTTACTGACCATTGCCACTGCGGGCATTACATTCTTCCACGAATTATAGCAGCTTGCAAATATTGGAAATAGAGGCATTTAAACATGGTGGGAAATATGTTCCCTACGGGCGTTTAATGGATAAGGCACATGCATAAGTCGATGATATCTTCTACATAACTCGTGACATTTTCTTCTTGCGTTTGCGCACGCGCGTGTAGGCTGAGCATGCGTACTGCGGCTGGGCCGAACACTTCTGCGAAGACGCTTTAGGAATTGGACAAGTCAGATTCGTGGTTCGGAACCAAGCGCTGGCGACGCGTTTTATATAAAATGGGGCATTTCCCAATTTCGATTAAAGGTTGTATCATCCTTTCAAACGACGACAGCGACTCTTCAGCTGAAAAAAAGTGAACCACGCTGGCGCAGTGTGGCTGGAACTATCATATAGTTTCCTGCAACATTTACTAGGGGGAACTCTGGCGCTACGATCAATCAGCCACCATGGAAACGATAGATAGTACACAGATTTGCCACATCTTCGTGCTTGCGCCTTCTAACACATTAGTCGCTTTGTTTATTGTTGTGCTTCAGAAGAGTGGCTTGTTGGGCGAGTTGGTTCATTCTTACGGTAGACTTAGCGCAAAAAACGAAGACGAGAGAAGGACTACACAAACACAGCGCTGTGTTTGTGTAGTCCTTCTCTCGTTTTCGTTTTTTGCGCTAAGTCTACCGTAAGTTTATTGTTGTGCTTGGCGTTTGTTTCGGTTAAAAGAATAGAACATTGCGAACTTCGCGACCCGATTTGAATTGCTGAGCCTAAGAGCTCCAGGTGGTGAAGTGGAACTGATGAACGTTTGCTGAATTTCGTCTGGCGCGAGAGCGGCTGCAGACCACACGGAGCCAAATAGAGTCGGAAGAACGAAGCTTAGACTAATTGGTTTACTAACCCATAATTCCCATGGTGGGAGAAGCACCATGCGTTGCAGCTCCTATAGACGAATTTCCGCAGCGGCGCACGGGCGCTGCCTGTTTGATCACGTGACCGTAACTGGCCTTCCCCCAGCCAGTTGCCCCAGCCAATGCATTGGGTACATTGGGCCAGCGAAGCGGCCGTGGCCGTAAGCGCCAGTAGCTGGGGCTAGAAGCCAATATGGCAGCACCCATGCAGACGCGACCGCCCGCTTCGATCCGAAATCGCGCTTGCTACTCGCCCACTGTCTTCACAGCAATAAATAAATGGTGAAATCGGATATCGCTTCGTGTCATCTCACGCTAGGGACCAAGCATCAGGTCTGTTCTGCCTTTATTATTGAGATTAGCTATGTTTTTAGCCATGCCTGCTAAGCCTTGTCTCCGAGAATTTGAGAATGAATCTTGGAAACATTGCAAAGGACCGACGAATGCATTTCTCTCGAAGCTTCAGGACGTAAATATTGTTACGGGGGAAATGTATATTTAAAGATTCTTACAGGCGGAGACAATCACTAACACAATGGCGGGCTGAAGCCTGTCTCTTCACACTTCGTAGTTGTCTCTCCCAGACCAGGACCCTCTACAGCTTTATGCCCTAAACCCACTACTGCCTGGTGACACTACCCCGCGGCGTAAAAGCGCCGACCCGGCGCTTGTCACGGAAGTGGAGAGTTAGAAGGCACATACGGCTTCAGTCGTACAACGTGCACAACAGTAGATGGTGGTGGCGTTGGGTCCACTGAATCGACGACTCTCTGGATCTCGTAAGTGAGATCACTGACCTGGCGCAGGACTTTGTATGGTCCGTCATAGCGAAATAACAACTTTTCGGAGAGGCCGATGCGACGACATGGGCTCCACAAGAGGACTAGTGAACCGGGTTTATACGAAACGTCCCGGTGGCGGCGATCGTACAGGTCTTTCTGTGAGGCTTGAGATACAATGAGCCGTTCTCGGGCGATCTGTCGTGCTGCGTCGGCTCGTGCTATGGCGTCGCGAACGTATGTGACCGGTGAGCTTGAATCAGCGGGAAGCAGTGTGTCGAGGGGCAGAGATGGTTCGCGTCCATAAAGGAGATAGAACGGGGAATAGCCTGTGGTGTCATTCCTGGACGAGTTATAAGCGAAGGTGACGTAGGGTAACGTTGCGTCCCAGTCGCGGTGGTCTGCAGAAACATACATCGACAATATGTCGGTGATAGTGCGGTTCAGGCCATTAGTTTGTGGATGGTATGCCGTCGTGAATTTATGGTTTGTAGAACAGGAACGAACGATATCCGGGATGACGCGGGATAAGAAGTATCGGCCTTGGTCAGTGAGGAGCTGTCGAGGAGCACCGTGATGCAAGATGATGTCATGCAGTAGAAAGTCAGCGACATCGGTAGCGCAGCTGGTTTGAAGAGCGCGGGTGATCGCGTAACGTGTCGCGTAGTCGGTCGCTACGGCAACCCACTTGTTCCCAGATGCAGACGTGGGAAATGGCCCGAGAAGGTCGAGCCCTACGGGGTAGAATGGTTCAGCAGGGATTTCAATAGGGTGAAGGAGGCCAGCTGAAAGCGATGTTGGTCTTTTTCGACGTTGACAGAGGTCGCAACTGCCGACGTACTTTTGCACAGAGTGATATAGGCGGGGCCAGAAAAAACGGCGTCGGACGCGATCGTAAGTGCGTGTGACTCCCAGGTGACCGGCGGTAGGTTCATCGTGAAGCTGGCGGAGAACATCTACTCGCAAATGGGAAGGCACGACGAGAAGGCGGTCAGGGCCGTTGGGGTGCATGTTGTGGCGGTAGAGAACCCCGTCGTGGAGAAAGTACAAGTTCAGTGAGGTGCTTGGCGTAGCGGAACTCAGACTTTCTATGATGGGACGTAAAGCCGAGTCGCGGCGTTGCTCATAAGCTATATCGAGAAAGTCTGATATTGATAAGACGCACGGCTCAGTGGCTCCGTCTGCGGCGTCTGGCGGATCCACTGGATAGCGTGACAGACAGTCGGCGTCCTGATGGAGGTGTCCGGATTTGTACACGACCGAGAAGGTGTATTCTTGGAGGCGGAGAGACCAACGACCGAGGCGGCCCGTGGGATCCTTGAGCGAAGAAAGCCAACAAAGGGCATGATGGTCAGTTACAAGAGTAAAACTGCGGCCGAACAGGTACGGGCGAAATTTAGCAACAGCCCAAACAAGAGCAAGACACTCTCTTTCGGTGATTGAATAGTTCTTCTCTGCAGTGGACAAAAGGCGGCTTGCGTAGGCGATGACGCAGTCACGTCCATGTTGACGCTGAGCTAAAACAGCACCAATCCCGTGGCCACTGGCGTCAGTGCGGACTTCTGTCGGTGCGGTCTGATCAAAGTGGGCTAATATTGGCGAAGTTGTGAGGGCAGCAATGAGCGCCGAAAATGCAGCACTTTGAGGCGAATTCCAAGTAAAGGCGACGTCCTTTTTGAGTAGCTCTGTGAGAGGACGCGCAATATCGGCAAAATTCCGGATGAAGCGGCGGAAATAGGAGCACAAACCCAGGAAGCTCCGGACATCCTTAGCAGAAGAGGGTACGGGAAATTGTGTCACTGCGCGAATTTTTTCGGGATCGGGTTGGACACCAGCGGCGTTAACAAGGTGACCAAGTACAGTTATTTCGCGTCGGCCGAAACGGCATTTGGAGGAGTTCAGCTGTAGACCAGCGTTGCGGAATACCTCGAGAATACTGGAGAGTCGCTCAAGATGGCTTGAAAATGTCGGCGAAAAAACGATTACATCATCGAGGTAGCACAAGCAAGTAGTCCACTTGAAGCCGCGCAGAAGGGAATCCATCATGCGCTCAAAGGTGGCGGGCGCATTGCAAAGCCCAAACGGCATGACTGTAAATTGATATAACCCATCGGGGGGTCACAAATGCGGTTTTTTCACGGTCTAGTGGGTCAACGGCGATCTGCGAATAACCAGATCGAAGGTCAATGGACGAGAAAAACTTGGCGCCATGAAGGCAATCGAGTGCGTCATCTATTCGTGGTAAGGGGTATACGTCCTTCTTAGTGACCTTGTTGAGATGTCTGTAATCAACACAAAACCTCCATGTATTATCCTTCTTCTTGACAAGCACGACCGGGGATGCCCACGGACTAGATGAGTGTTCGACAACCCCTTTGGCGAGCATCTTTTCGACCTCTTTCTGGATAACAGTGCGTTCGGTAGCAGATACACGGTAGGGGCGCCGATGAATTGGGTTGGCATCGCCGGTGTTGATGTGGTGGGTCACGACCGATGTTTGGCCTAGAGGGCGGTTGTCAAGATCGAATATATCCGCATACGATGTCAAGAGACGGCGGAGATCTTGTGCTTCCGAGGGCGAAAGATCTGGCGCTATCATTTTCTCAATGTCAATGCATGGAAGGCTGGGCGCAATGAGCAAGTTGACATGTGAACTAGGTCCGTCAGCTGGCAATTCACAGATATCGCATTCTTGCATTGATGACACGACGCCTAGCGTAATACCGGCAGGTAACACGTGTGCGGTCAAACCAAAGTTCAAAAGAGGCAAAGAGGTCTGGTTGCGGCGTACTCTCACACTAGTGTGCGGGACAGCAACGGAATGCTTCAACACGACGTCGGTAATAGGTGAAACAACATATTCGCCATCGGGCACAGGCGGATCAGACATGAGCTGTACGTACGTCGTGGCTTGTGGCGGAAGATGGAGGAACTCGGTTGCACATAAGCGGCTTGGAGCATCATGGGCAACGGCGGCGTCAAGAGGCAGTTCCAGCTGAAGAAGGCCCGTCGAGCAGTCGATAAGGGCGGAGTGCGCCGAGAGAAAGTCGAGGCCCAGTATCACGTCATGCGGGCACTGCTGAAGTACGGCGAACAATACGACGGTCTGACGGCCAGCAATACACACACGAGAGGTGCACATGCCAAGAACTCTAGAGGTTCTCCCATCAGCAACTATTACAGCACACTTAAGAGGGGGCGTGATTACTTTGCGCAGTTTTTTACAGAGAGCAGCGCTCATGACTGAAATTTGTGCACCAGTGTCTATGAGGGCTGTAACGGTAACGTCGTCCACCAAAATGTCCAAAATGTTTCGGCGTGTAGTAATCGTCAAGAGAGGATTTTCAGACCGCGTCGTTGATGCAGCGTCACCTTCGGGAGCTGCATGGTCTAGTTTCCCGAGGTCGCCGGCCTAGGCCGTGCAGGGGACGTGGATCGAGGAACCAGCGGCGACAGAGATCGACGGCTTTGGGGTGACGGTGAGCGGCTAAAGCTTCGGCGCGGGACGTTGGTATCAGCAGGCTGGAGATCGGACCGAGGAGGAAACCTGTGAGAGTTGCCTTCAAAGCGACGCCATGTCCCAGTGTTCCAGGATGAAGTCGACGACCAACGATTGCGACAGTAACGCGCAATGTGTCCCACGTGAGAGCAGTGAAAGCAAATCGGTCGATCATCTGTCGTCCTCCAGTCAGCTGGGTTTCGGTAGCATGGAGGGTGCACCGGGATCTGGTTGACCGCCGCAGGAGAACTATCGGGAGTGCGAATACTGCAAACAGGTGGGAAGCCGAGATTCGCAATCTCCTGGCGGACGACTGCTTGTATTAGCGAGACGGTGGATGCGTTAGCTTGAGGGACGTCGGAAGGGACGGCTGCAGGAACCATTGCTTCGAGTTCGCGGCGGACGATACGAGTGACATCTTCGGACGAAGTGGCTGGCGTGAATATGGGGGAGTCTTCGCAGGTCGATGTGGCTGCAGTATTAGGCAGACGCGCAAACTGGCGGCTGATGCGACGGCTCTTGGCGTGCTCGAAACGCTGACATTCCTTGACAACTGCGTCGACGGTGGCGCAATCCTTAACAATCAATAGATTGAAGGCGTCGTCGGCAATCCCCTTTAATATATGTGCGATCTTGTCGGTTTCCCTCATGTTCACGTCAGCCTTTCGACAAAGGCCCAATACGTCCTGAATGTAGGAAACGTACGATTCTGTCGACGTCTGCACGCGGGATTCCAGGTCTTTTCTCGCGGCCTGCTGTCGCCCAAATGGCCTGCTGAACAACTCGATGAGCTTCGACTTGCAAATGTCCCAGCTGGTCAACTCGGACTCATGCGTCTCATACCAGACGTGTGCCGTATCCCTCAGGTAAAAGACAACGTTGGCAAGCATCAACGTGGGTGTCCCACCGATAATATTCGCTGACGCGCTCGTACATAGTGATCCAGTCGTCTACATTCACCTTGTCTTTGTCGGTGCCCGAGAAGGTTCCGGGGTCTCGTGGAGGCAGGAGAACCACGTGGGGCAGCTGCTGCTGCTGCTGCTGTTGCTGTTGCTGGGCAGTTAATCCCTGTTGCGCCATTGCAGTCAAAGGGAGGCGACGACCGCTCCGAAGTTCCGTGTTGGTTTGCCGCGGAAAGGCAGGAAGGCGTACCCAGCACCTCCACCAATAATGTTACGGGGAAATGTATATTTAAAGATTCTTACAGGCGGAGACAATCACTAACACAATGGCGGGCTGAAGCCTGTCTCTTCACACTTCGTAGTTGTCTCTCCCAGACCAGGACCCTCTACAGCTTTATGCCCTAAACCCACTACTGCCTGGTGACAATATAAAGTAAATAAATGCGTAGGTTGCGAACTTACGGGCCACACAGCGCAGGACGACGACGTGATATGTTCGATGCGGAAGGAAACTGCATCCACAGGTGTCGCCATGTTGACCTTTCCGGCGCTGCCATCTGCTCGCTATCACTCGCGTGCGCGCAGACGGACGCCGAGCAGACGACGCGACGGGGATGGAGACATACTGAGCAGCGCTGCCGAAGGCCACAGCATGGAAACGCCCGTGGTAGGAGACGGCCACGGTGCGGTGGTGGCGCCATCTAGTTTAGATTAAACAAACCGGCTGCGGAAAATCGTCTATAAAACCAAGCGCCAGAATCCCCTCTAGTAAATATTTGAGGAAACTTTTTGGGCACGATGATCAGCGAAGATCGGGTCGTGCGTGCCTGCACGGTGTCTTCATGGGTAGTTTCGCCATCGTCAGGCATTGTCGAGGCAGGGGCAGCGTCTGGCGTAGGAGCTGCAGGCTTATGTACCCACTACTTCCACCCCTTTTCATGTAGGTGTATTGAGATTGGGTAACAGACAGAAAGACAGCATAGCGATAATAGTATAACGATTTTAGCGCCAACAGCTAGATATCGGCGCTCGCACTTTACACTAAGGGAGCGTCCCATTAATGGATGCCTTGCTCATTCTCAAGGCGAAAGGAAAGCTGAAGAGAGGATGTTACGTCAAATACCTTGAAGCCCGAAGTGGGGAATGCTCAGAGTTCCTCCTAACCAGGTTGAGCGCGCTTCAGTTCGCTTGTGCATGTGCCGCTGGCGCCGAGAAGAGCAAGCCGAGTGCCCAGCAGACGGCAGCTCGGCAGCAGTGCATCTTGATACACATCTAACGACATCTGATTTTGCAGCTGACGATCGTTTCATCGCTGGATTTGCCACGCACGTGGAAAGAACACGGTGACAGCTGCAAGATTTGCGGAACCACTTCGTTTCGGCCTTGGAACGCTCTCGTCGGGATCTCACGTGGTTTCCTTTGAGCCTTCTCCACCACAAGAGGGCAGGACAGCAGTGCTGGCTTTAAAAGGCGACGGACCGACGACCAGGCTTGCAGGTCGGCAGCAGTGCATCTTGAGCACACATCTAACGATATGTGCTTTTGCAGGTAAGAACTACACGTTCAATTTCTTAAATACATTCTATGTACTGCTGCCGGACTGCACCAAACTACATTTGTAGCTTCTCTGTTTCTTAGGCTATTTGAATTCTGCTATGACGAAAAAGCTTGTGGACGAATTGCGTGCTGAGATAATTGATGAACTGAAAGAGATAAAAGAAAGCCTAGCGGAATTGAAAGACCTGAAACAGGAAATTAAAGACCTTGGAGCTCTGAGAGAGGTGATCCAGGCCGTTTTTGCAGAAAACAAGGAACTTAAAGTGCAAAATGCTAAGCTGGCGCGAAAACTTGAGGAGCTTGAAACGTACCAACGCTCCAATAACTTAGAAATCAAGGGTGTTCCTGTTGATGCAGAGCCAATAGCCATCATTAAAAAGATTGGCGAACTAGTTACAGAAGAAGTTCAAGAATCTGATATTGATGTGTGCCACAAAGTGCCGACAGCTAAGCATAATGAACATAACATAATTGTTCGATTTGTGCGCCGCATCAAGAGGAATGCTTTCCTTGCTAAAGCGCGAAGGAAAAAAATTGATACCAGAATGCTTGGTTTTGATGACAATCGTCCAGTGTTCATCAATGAGCACTTGACAAGGCAAGCCAAGCAGCTGTTGAGTGCTGCGAAACAAAAAAAAAGAATGAGGTTGGTTGGAAATATGTGTGGAGCAATGGAGGGAAAGTGAGGGCGAGACGTAATGAAACATCTCCTGTTCTGCACATTTTCAGCATTGATGACATCAGCAACATGATAACCTAATCTTACTCTCTCAAAACATTTTTTTGTTAAGCATAGTCATGGCTTCAAACGATAAGTGTGTCTATCATGGTTATGTTTCCTTTAGAAATACATCTACCAAGCTTAAAAAAACATATTTCAATCTTTCATTTAAACGCCCAAAGTTTAAGAAATAAACAAGATAAAGTTGAAGCGTTGCTCCAGCAGACAGAAATCGGTCTCGATGTGCTTTTTTTACTGAAACGTGGCTTTCTGATAAGCATTACCCCTTCTTGCTTGATAACTACCGGTATCACGGACTAAACCGCCCCTACGCTCGGGGTGGTGGCTTAGCTGCCTATGTACGAAATGATCTGAACTCTGAAATAATTTCGGATTTCTTGCTAAATAATCAAAACATTGAATGCCTCACTCTTTGCCTTAAAACGGTGATACTTTCAGTAGTTTACAGACAACCGTGCGGAAACAAAAAGGATTTCTTTTCCTCCATGGATAAACTTCTATCTTATCTGAGCGAAACAGGCAAAATGTTCGCAATACTAGGTGATAAGAACATTGATATGATGGCCGAAAATGCAACAACTAGAGAATATGATGTACTCTTACGCATGCTCAAATATTATAAGTCCACCAACACGAGTGACCGCCTCTAGCACCACCCTATTAGACGTTTGTATCACAAATGTACATGCTCCTTCTGTGACAGCCGGTATCATGTCTGTTGACATAAGTGATCATCTCCCAATTTTCTGTTTTCTTCCCTGCTCTAAGAAATTCAAGCCTAACACCTTTTCGTATCGCCTCATTGATACAACGACGCTAGCCCATTTTCGCTCGCTTATTAGTGAAATAAATTGGGAATCCGAACTACTTGAAAGTGTCCCAAATAAGGCATACAATACATTTTTCGATAAACTGATTGCTAGATACGATAAAGCCTTCCCACAAAATTCTGTTATGAAACGACCTAAAAAATTGGGAAACCGTGGATTAATGCCGCGCTTTTCACAAAAATTAAAAGGAAAAAATAAAATGTACTACACTTTCATCAAAACACGAGATATTAATCAATTAACCGAATTTAAGACGTATCGTAACCAAGTAAATTCTGAGCTAAGAAAAGCGAAGGAAAAAATACTATGAAAAGGTTTTTTTCGCGTATATATACGAATCCTAGAAAAATTTGGCTAGAAATTAAAAAGCTGTCTGGAGCAAATGCTACTTGTGAAGACGTACAGATATCTTCAGTAAATGGTACTCTTACAGACGACGAAGCAGTCACTGTCCTAAATGCTCACTTTGTTGAATGCTGTATCAGTACTTCTTTTGAAAATCAAGAAGATGTAAGACTCACTGTACAGAAACAATCTGTACCAAATTCTTTCCTGTTATTTCCTACGACTCCAAGTGAAGTTCAAAAGGTAAGCAGTAGTCTGAAGTGCAATGCAGCTGCAGCATTTGACGGTATACTGGCCTCTCCCATAAATTATGTATCTGATATCATATCTACAGTCCTAGCCCACATTATCAATATAATGTTCCAGTGTGGAATTTTCCCAAGCAAACTTAAAATAGCCCGAGACTCCCCAACTCACACAGGGGGGTGCAGACCATTCTGTGAACAATTACCGGCCGATATCAATACTACCGCTCTTTTCAAAACTTTTTGAGGCTGCTATAAACTGACGACTGGAAGGATTTTTAAATAAGTACGCTCTAATTAGCACATCGCAGTATGGGTTCCAAAAAAATAAATGATGTGAGGACGCACTCCTCCGTGTAAAACATAAAATACCTCAAAACATTGAGAATCGTTTATACACGGTCGGTTTATTCCTGGACCTGCGTAAAGCATTTGACAGTGTGAATCACGAAATACTACTATCTAAACTTTATAACTATGGGATACGCGGTACAACGTTAGATCTTATGCGAAGTTATTTAACCGATCGTTTTCAGTACGTTTGACTCAATCAGGCGACCTCTGCACATCTGAAAATACAGAATGGCGTACCGCACGGATCTATACTTGGCCCGGTATTATTTAACATATACATTAATGACCTCCCAAGCATTTCACCAACACCGAACATAATCATGTATGCGGATGACACTAATCTTTTCTTTCCAAGTACATCCCTAGAACAGATTGAAAAAGAAATGAACGATTATTTTTATTTATTGTCTGAGTGGCTGCACTTAAACAAACTTCAATTAAGTGTTACTGAAACTAAGTATATAATATTTAAACCGATAAATAAACCAATGCCTCTAAATATTACTGTTTTATTTAAAGGAAAGCAGATAGAACAAGTAGCAACGCAAATGTTTTTGGGGGTATGGTTTCAAGAAAACCTCTCTTGGGACAATCACATTAATAAGCTCAGCAGTGACCTAAGTAAAGTAGCCGGCTCTATATATAAAATTAGTAGTCTTATACCATTATCATTAAAGAAAGCAATGTACTACGCCCATTTTTATTCAAAACTCAGTTATTGTGCATTAGTCTGGGGAACAACAACTGCAAAATATTACGACAAATTAGTAAAACTACAAAAAAGGGTAATCAGAAGTTTCGAAAGCTATCACGGTAGACCGCGAGACTTACCCACACACAATCTAATTGAGAAACACTCATTAAAAAAAGCAAATCAAATTTACTTTTATAGATTACTTTTGCACATAAAAAGCACAGACTCCATGTTAGTAGCCTGCCGATTTCATCTCCTCGATATCAATTACGCCATCAAACGAGAATGCCACCACTCATGCGAACAAATTATGGACGTCAGGACCTACAGTATCAAATACCCCGGTTATTAAACATTGTTGAGAATGACATCGACTTTTATGCACCCCGCTTCAAACAATTTATAAAAAACTTTCTCTTAAATTCTACGATAACTTATCAGTAACTTTTTAAGTACACCGTTTATGCAGTTTTTTTTTTCCGGTTTGTGCTGCAGTTTCAAACATCATAATTTAATACATAGAAATATATATTCCTGAACTGTTTGTATGATATGTTTTCTTTGCATGAACTGTTTATTTGATATGTATCTTTTCATGAAGTGGCTGTATATGTTTGTTTCCTTGGGGTACTTGTATGATTTTGGGGGTCTGAATGTGGGCGCAGGTTGGCCAGACGGACGACGGATGCTCCAAGAGACACAGAGAGAAGTTTAATGCGACACAAACAGGACGTGGCACTAACACCTATACAACGGACATAAACATAACAAAGTAGGCGATTGACCGCGCCATCAGTCACGCGCACTCACAGTCAGCGGTGGGCGGTCTTGCGGCGTGGGGCGGCGGGTCCGATGGTATCGAAGCCGTCGGGCTTGCGGCTGACCTTGACGGCAGTGACGACACCGCGGCGGTTCTAGGCACGACGACGGGACGAGGCACGGCCGCAGAAGCGTGGCCGCACGTCAGGCGTGGCCAAAGTTTCCGGAACAGCACCGGTCGTGGCCCAGGCTCAGGAACAGCTCTGGATCGGGCCAGGCACAGGAGCAGCACTGGAGCGGCCAGGTACAGGAGCAGCTCTGAAGCGGCCCACCTCGGAGACGAGCACCGGGGCGTGGCCCAGGGTCGTGAACGGCACCGGGGTGTGGATCCGGTAAGAGGACCTGCCCGGGACGAAGCCCGAGCCGAGGGCAGGGTAGAGGCGGTCACAGAAGCCGTGGCGAGGCCCAGGTTAGGAGGCAGCGACGACGGCAAAGCTGGAACGGAGCCCGCACTTCATCTGCTCTCGTCGAGTTCCCGACGTCCTCTCACTCGGCCGGCCAGCTCGTTCGCTTCGTCGCTCGAGCTGTTTCTTCGTGGCCCGCGCACCACACGCGCTCTTCTTCGTCGGCTTTCACGAATCACCATAACGACGCACTTCACTCTCGGCCCCGCACACCGATCATCATCACCGGCGCGCACTTCAAAATCGGCACCGCACGCCGAACACCTGACGCCGACGCTCAATCACCGTCCTGTTACCACACTTCCCCCCAGTTCAAGATGAGCGAGGCGGCAAGGCAAGGCAAGGGGGGATACCCTCACAAAGGGTGTAACAAAGTGTCTGAATAGTTGAATAGTCGATGCCGTTTGACACCACCCGTCCAGCACGTGGACAGACTATTAGGGGCGAAGCTCCTTATGGCATCACCTGGGCGGTTCTCGGTTGTCGATGCATCCTGAGTAGCCAGTAGCGTCTCCCTTAGCATACAATAGATGGCGCTGTCCCATAGAGATGCATGCAAACTGCAGTTGGGTGGCGATATACTAGATGGCGTCAGTGGTGTAGTAGCGTCTCTCTTAGCATACAATAGATGGCGCTGCCCCATAGAGATGCATGCAAACTGCAGTTGGGTGACGATATACTAGATGGCGTCAGTGGTTTTTCCTATGCGTTGATGATTAAAGATGATAGATGGCGCTGTTATAATAAGACAATGCGCTGTGACAGTACGTGATATGTATCGCCCTCTCCTCTCCTACGCTTCCCCCTCTTTCTCATCTCCTACGGTCCCCCCCCCCTCGTCTATCTTGCCTCGCGGCGCCGACGCAGGCAGCGTCGCGGCAGCGTCTAGATTGAAAAAACCGACTGCTCGCGCTGCACAACCGTTCACTGACCACCGCGTATATATAGGCACTGGATTTTGACCTCCAAGGTAGTGCCTGTGTGAAATGTCTCCTGTGCATAATTAAACAATAAAAAAATTCACAGCGTACATGTAAAATTAAAGTGAGCTGCAAGTTGCCATGACTCTCATCGACCCTTTAGTGTAAACGCGCCCGATCTCACGTCGTTGATGATGTACTGCGCAGAATTCGCGGAACATTCACGGTTTACCGATGAACCTCCGCAGCTTCGCCCACTCATCATCATTCACTCCTTGGATATGCTGTGATTTTGCATGAGATGAACTTCGCCCCCCCTCATCCGGTATCATGGAATCATGTATTTAGCAATAGAGAATGAGGACGGATTACCATTTGACTTAGTCATGATGACGGCCTTGCTCAGTATATGGCGCTCTCGAATGGCTGGATTTTACTGTGACCCTGACAGGAGACCAGCAAGACAGTATTTTCTACAGCATTGGACATTCGGCTCATATAGTCTGCACCGACATTATCAGAGCCTCGAATATAATAATCTACGCGGAAGTCATAGTCCATCAGCGCTAAACTCCAGCGGAGTATCCGAGTGTTGACTTGTCGAGCCGAGTTGATGTATCTGAGGGGTTGGTGGTCCGACTGCAAAACGAAAGGCCGACCATAGAGGTAGACATGAAACTTCTGCCGCTTCGCGTGGCAGAAGTTTCCTGCTGGCGTAAGACACTGGATGTAAGTGCCCGTTGTGGTCTTGCAGCAGTACGGCCCCCAGACTCTTTGACGATGCGTCAGTGCGCAACACGAAGGGTTTCTCAAGATCGGGTGATTTTAATATAGGGTGTTGTGATAGCATCCCCTTGAGTCGATCAAATGCATTCTGGTGGATGTCCCGCCAGTCAAGTTTATTCGGGCATCCTTTCCTTGTGAGTTCTGTGAGAGGATGGCCGAGCTCTGCATAGTTTGGTACGAGCTCACGATAATAGCCAGTAAGGCCTAGGAAGGCTCGTAGCTCTTTTTTTTAGTTTCCGGCCGCTTTGCTGACGCAATTTTCTGCGATCTTTCGTTGACTGGCTGTAACATGCCTTGTCCTATAACGTGGCCAAGGAAACTTGTCGTCAGGAATGCTATCTCACTTTTCTTGGGATTTACAGTCAGATGGGCGGCTCGTACGCGCTCAAATATTTGCAGTAAGGTCACCAGATGTTCCTCCCATGTTTTGGTGGCGACGAAAACATCGTCAAAATAGTAGTAAACGTTGGGGATGTCGCCAACAACCACTTTCATCAGCCGATTAAATACGGCCGGTGCAGTCTTAATGTCGAACGGCATGAATCGGAACTGGTACAAGCCCGAGTCGCATGCGAATGCTGTAAGCTCCTTGGATGCGCTCGACATCGGCATCTGCCAGTATCCTTTGGTGAAGTTGAATTTCGAAAAATACTGACGTCCCGTGAGTTGTGCGAACATCATGTCAGGTCGCGATATCGGCTACAAATCAGGCACGACTACACTATCCAGTTGCCGAAAGTCAATGCACAGGGGCATCGTACCGTCCTTGCCCTTGACGACAACAATCGGTGCCTGATAAGCAGATGTCGTCTTCTCGATGATGCCTAAGCGCAACATCTCTTGGATCTCCTTTTCTACGGCTTCCTTAACTGCAAATGGCATCGGATATTGCTTTACATGGATGCGTATGTCCGTCGTTAGCTTTAGCCGCCACTGTAGCACATCGGTCTTTCCTGGCAAATCGGAGAATATGTCGTGGTATGTTTCAAGCAGCTCCTCTACTTGTTTCCACTGGTCTTAAGGCTAGAGCCTACTGCCACGTCTCTCCAATTCTGCGTTTGCACGAGTGGGGCATGAAGTGAATTCTCTGCACTTTCAGTTTCCACTTGGTTGATTGACGTCACAGCCGCAGCTGTCGTCGTTGACGTGTCAGTGGCCTTCCGAAGCTCATACCTTTAGAGCATGTTGATGTGGAAGACGGTGGTTCTGTGACCAAGGTCCACAGCATAATCCAATGGGCTCTTCTTGTCAATCACCATAAAAGGGCCCTTCCATGTGAGGATCAGTTTGTTGTGATCCGCGGGTAGCAGCACGAGAACTTTTTCACCCACGCATAAGTCCCGTTTCTTCGCCTTGCGATCATAATAGGTCTTCTGGCGAACGTGTGCCTTCGCAAGGTCCTGAGACGCAATTTCGCAGGTTCGTTGGAGTCGTTCCCGCACTTCTACGATATATTCGTACGCCGACTTGGTCACGTCATCCAGCTTTGGGTTAGTCCAAAGGTCTCAAAATTGCCATGGGGCCGCGAACGTACCGGCCGTAGAGTAACTCGAACGGCGAGTACCCGGTACTCTTTTGTGGCATCTCTCGATAAGCGAAGAGGAGGGGGCCCTGGTAGCGGTCCCAATTCTTTGGGCGTTCTTGACACATTCGGCGGAGCATGCGTTTTAACGTGCCGTTCAATCGCTCCACTAACCCATTTTCCATCGGATGATATTGGGTTGTCGGTAATTGCTTGATTGATAATAGTCTGGTGGACTCTATGACTGACGACATGAAGCTTGTCCCGCGGTCACTTACAATTTGGCGCGGTAAACCTACTCGGGACAGCATTTCCATTAGTCCTTCGGCCACGACCTTGCTTTCAATCGAGGGCAGTGCGATGGCTTCAGGATACTTCGTCGCAAAGTCCACCATGGTTAGGATGTACTTGTTGCCCTTGGAAGATGTCGGTGACAAAGGGCCGACGATGTCGATGCCCACGCTGGGAAACGGGGTCTCAATGACTGGCATGGTACCAAACCAAGAATGCGGTCAGTCGTTAAGGATATCCCTTCATGACCAGCGAGGATTCCTTCGTGGGCGAGCTTGAGCACTATCTCTCGCAGCTGTCTCGGCACAGCCAGTCGCTCGAGTTCCTTCTCCGAAAGTAACTTGTGCTTCCGATATAAGATTCCATCGGCCAGAAAATAGCGCGTTTCACGATTGTTTACAATCACCTTCTTACCAACGCTCTCATAAAAACGCCGTGAGGACGGGTCATTTCTTTGGTACTCCTCGAGAGTCGCTTTCCCTATGGTTGTGGAAGTGGCTTTAAGGGTAGGTAGACAGGATGTAGCGCGTGTCCCTTGTACTGCTGCAGCGCTGTCACCCAGTGGTTCTTGGACTTCGGTTGCATGAGGCGTGCAAGTTGTCTCTTCGGCCGCTGGTAGGTACCTCGAACCCTTCGCGACATCGCTTTGCGTATCGTGTGCGTTAATGCGCACGGGCGAGTTAGCGGGTTCGCTGACGACCTCCAGTCCGTTATCATCATGCCGACTCTTACGATGCTGCTGAGGCTTGTGCGACTCTTCCTGCTCTGCAGACCGGACACCTTCGGTGTTGCCTAGCACGACATCATACAGAGGGTTCTTCATGCATTGAGCTCGCACGAAATCGGTAAAGAAAGGCGTGTCAATATAAACTGTTGCCTCTGGCAAGTAGTGTACGGTTCTATCGAGCAGGAAAACAGGGCTTGTAGCACCCGTAAATTTTCCTTCCGGGACAAGTCTTTCTCGTACTACTACGGTGTTTCATCCCGTATCTCGAAGAACAGATACAGCCTTGCCCTCGAGCAATCCTTTCGCCACAGGCAGAGTTCCGACGTTAGGCACAGTTGGGGTAGGTGTCGACGTGGTATTCACGACTGGAATAGTCTCCCCATTCTGAAGTACGACGTACCCTTTCTGTGGTTTCTCCGGTACAGCAGTGTCGCCTACGTTTTTGGGCGACAACATGCAGGATGCCAGCCGCTTTTCCTGGGTTCTAGTTGTCTCCGCAGACGAACCGTTCTTGCCACTCGACCAGCCTGTTGATGACTGGTTATTTCTCGTCCGGGACCAACATTCACACGCTCGGTGTCCTGACTTATTGCACAGGAAACACAGACTTCGGTTCTTGAACTGTCGCTTCGCGGTCTCTGTTTTGCGAGCATCTGCGGAGATCTCCTTACAGAACTTGTCCTTGCCCAAATTGAACAGATCTTGGGCTTCTAGGAAGCAATCGGCGTTTCGTGCTAACGAGCTTAACTTCTTCAAAAATACCCTTCAAAAAATACCCGCAAAGTGGGAGAGCATCCCTTCATGAACTGCTCTGCAATCATTACGTCGTGTAGAGCGTCATACGTTTTCTCGACATTTGTAATCTCCATCCAACGACCAAAATGACCCGCTATGCGAGAAGCATACTGGAGACCCGTCTCCTTGTCCTCTGGTCTCGCCTTACGAAATTGCTCGCGGTATCCTTCAGCGGTATACCGGGATCGTAACAGCAGTGTTGCCTTCACCTGATCATAGTCAGAGGCGGAAGCAGAGTCAAGTCGACTAACGATGGATAAAGCCTCTCCCGTCAGGCACAAGCTGAGCGATAAAGCCCATTTGCTCCGAGGCCACTCCTGAGACACCGCGACGCGCTCAAAACGGTGCAGATATGCGTCGAGGTAATCTCGCATCTCGTTGAATAGTGGCAATAGCTTGTGAGGGCTACAGCTATCCATTACAGCTGGTGACGCTGCGTCGCCGCTCACCGGTCGCCCACTCTCTCCCGCGTTCGTACAAGCTGCCTGCTCTTGCAGCTTGAGCTTTAGCTGCAGAACACGCTCCTCGGCTTGTAGCCGTCTTTCCTCCGGCTCTTTCTTCGCTCGCTGCTCGTCGCGAACATGCGCGCGAAGGTCCCTGTCGATAACGCGCTCCGCGTCAACTCATTCCTTTAGGGCGGATCCTGTTAGACCCATGTCCCTTCCGATCGCGTGCAACCTATCTATATCGATTGGCTCGTCTCGCCCGTCTGGCTCTCGGCAAGATACTAAAGCCGATCCTGGCAGGCTCGCCAAAATTTTGTGAGGGTCTGAATGTGGCCGCAGGTTGGCCAGACGAACGACGGACGTCCCAAGAGACACAAAGAGAACTTTAATGCGACACAAACAGGACGTGGGACTAACACCTATACAACGGACATAAACATAACAAAGTAAGCTATTGACCGCGCCATCAGTCACGCGCACTCATAGTCAGCGGTCGGCGGTCTTGTGGTGTGGGGCGGCGGGTCCGAAGGTATCGAAGCCGTCGGGCTTGCGGCTGACCTTGACGGCAGTGACGACACCGCGGCGGTTGTAGGTGTCGTCGCACGACGACGGGACGAGGCACGGCCGCAGAAGCGTGGCCGCACATCGGGCGTGGCCAAGGTTTCCAGAACAGCACCGGTCGTCGCCCAGGCTCAGGAACAGCTCTGGATCGGGCCAGGCACAGGAGCAGCCCTGGAGCGGCCCAGGTACAGGAACAGCTGTGAAGCGGCCAGGCACAGGAACAGCTCTGAAGCGGCCCAGCTTGGAGACGAGTACCGGGGCGTGGCCCAGGCTCGTGAACGGCATCGGGGTGTGGATCTGGTAAGAGGACCTGCCCGGGACGAAGCCCGAGCCAAGGACAGGGTAAATGCGGTCACGGGTGCCGGGGCGAGGCCCAGCTCCAGGAGGGCGCGACGACGGCGAAGCCGGAACGGAGCCCGCACTTCATCTGCTCTCGTCGAGTTCCCGACGTCCTCTGACTCGGCCGGCCAGCTCGTTCGCTTCGTCGATCGAGCTGGTTCTTCGTGGCCCGCGCACCACACGCGCTCTTCTTCGTCGCCTTTCACGAATCCCCATCACGACGCACTTCACTCTCGGCCCCCGCACACCGATCATCATCACTGGCGCGCACTTCAAAATCGGCACCGCACGCCGAACACCCGACGCCGACGCTCAGTCACCGTCCTCTTACCACAATGATGTGGATTGTATTGCTCTATTTGCAGTTAAAATATGTACAGCCGGCCATTTTTTTAACCTTAACACGCGAGCGTCGACCGCCAAGTCGAAAAGCGCCGTATAACTATGCACGGAGGCGAAATGAACAACACGCGCGTATGCGTGAAGAACAGTCCTGCCCTGATGCCCTCTCGTAGGTTTTTGCGGGAACCGGACACTGGGACGCCGGGAATCGGCGCTTATTGGCTCGGTGGTCGATGCTCGCGCGTTCAGGTTAAAAAAATGGGCGGGTGTACATGCATGTTCATTTGAAATGCTTGGATGTTTCATTGTTGTACGCGCATAAAAACCATGTGCATGCATGAGGAATGCGCATAGGAGTAAGAGCCTTTGTCAGGTCATATGGCCTTTAGCTCTTACTCCTCTTTCTGTATAAGAAAAAAATAATAAACTTCAAACGACCTCGGTCGTGTCAGGCCGCCGCCAGCTGACAGAAGATCGTGAATATTGAAGTTCTGTGTTCTTCAAAAACGAAAACGCTCTGTGATGCTCGCCTGTAGCGCGTCTGGGTGCCACTTGCAGCCTCATTACGGCCCATATTGTGTTTCTCCAATAATCTTCCAGCTTTGAACTTCGTCTTCAATCAGCTGAATGGCACAGGCGGCAGAATGGTCGCCACTGACAGCTGGTTTTTTTTCAGCGGAAACGGTAAGTTGAAACAGTGAAGTGTGAGCTGGTCTTCCTACAAAGAAAGATCATGACCATCCGAATGATCCTTTCTCTGTGTGTTCGCGAAAATGTTGCGCCTGGCGCTCGGATGAATTTACAGCAACACGGGTCGGTCGACTGTTACCGTTTCGAAGAAAATTTGGCTGCAGACAGCATTATCGCACCCAAAGCATAAAGAAGTTCGCAATAATTCAAACTGCTGCGCAAATAAACTTAATGTGAGGCGTGATCAGCGGTTACGATGGCCTCACATTAGATCTATTAAAGTTCGTTGTCTGTCTCTGTCTGTCTGTCTGTCTGTCTGTCCGTCCGTCCGTCCGTCCGTCCGTCCGTCCGTCTGTCTGTCTGTCAAACTCAACTGGGTCAGGTACGTCTTTAATTCTCGACAGTGGAAGCTTCAGTGAGCACACTGGGGCACTGCTACCCAATCCTTAACTGTGATCGTCGCGCACGGCAATGGGTTACCGCCGCCTCTCGAATTAGGAGCTATCAGTAGTGTTCTCTATGTTTTGGAAATTAGGAGGCTTCCAGCGATAAGCAACTCCGCATCACAGTGCCAAATCAGAACAGCAAAGTTGCGGCGACAAGCATTTTCGGACAAGTTGCCTCTGGCTTCGGAAACAACCGCTTTCGACGGCATGCTGTAGGAACTAAACACGCAGCCGTCAAAACCAATGATCACTGTATGCCTCCAGGACTTTGTACCAGCTGTAAAATGCAACAAATCAATAGAAATGAGACTTTGGTACTCCTGCGTGCTCTGTCAAGAACTCGGTCATATGGGTGATGCAGTGCGTGCAAAATGTACACGTAACCAAGGAATCTCAGTAGCTTTACAAATCAGGTGACTTCCGCTACAATATTCGCTACTCAGCTCAGAGAGCGATTGCCTCTCCTCGACTGTTACCGTATCGAAAACTTGGCCGCACCTTCCTTTGTTTCAGGCTGGTTCCCCACTACACGAGTATGAACAGGGCGGAGCTCTTGCAGTCGGCGCTTTTAACAAGATAGCATTCAAGAAGTCGTTTTGTAGAAATTCCGGCATCGGTGTCGGCGTCGTTGGTTGCGAGCAAAAAAAATCATTTTTGTCCATAGCCGAAATAATCGAGAAAGATGCAAATAAAAATTTTCGGTTTGAAGTGAGAATCGCGCCCAGGCCGTCAACGTGGCAAGCATCTGCTCTACAACACTGCCACGTCATTGACTTAAACTGCATTGAAAAAAAAAAATAAAAAAACGAAATATTTCCGCGAAGTGAATGATGACGAGTGCGCGAAGCACTGGGGATCGTTCTTACCGTAAATCACTCGTGACATTGCCCACTCGCGCATGTAAATGAGTGACAATGGGTGTGTACAGTATATACAATGTGTTTTCGCCGTTGAACCGCCCTTTCCCGCGTCCTCAACAATGGGGTAGCAGCTTGTCAGCATTGCCGTTTTGCCGCTGCTTCCCGAGCTCTCGCCGCCGTGGTAGCTTGCTGTCTGCGTAGACGTGGAGCCGTCGCATGCCGCGCTCTCGCCACCGGAGTAGCAGCTTGTTGTCCGTGTTGCCGCTTTGCCTTTCGCGGGCGAGAGCCCGTTCACGATCGTTTTCATCCATGGCAGGAAGAGAATGTGTGGTCTGGAACGCGCTTATTCTTCATCGTCATCAGCGTCATCGTCATCGTCACGGCGTATAATGGTTACATTCCATGTACTGTGCCGTGATGGCAGAAAGAGAATGTGTGGTCCGTAACGCGCTTATTCTTCATCGTCACGGCGTATAATGGTTACATTGCATGTGCTGTGCCGTTATGGCAAAAAGAGAATGTGTGGTCCGTAACGCGCTTATTCTTCATCGCCATCAGCGTCATCTTCATCGTCACGGCGTATAATGGTTACATTGCATGTGCTGTGCCGTTATGGCAGCGTTCTCGTCATCTGGCTGCGGCAGACAATGGCGGGAGAAGCCTCGTTCATAAGATGCTTCGCATCTAAATGGTACTTGCCTTAACTGCATTCAGCCGGAGAGAAACCCGGCGGCAGGCATTCTCGGAGGCCATGGGGTGATATACACCGGCTGCAGGATTGCAACCCCTCCCACCATCAAGGAGATTACGCAAGAGGCAGGCGTATAATGGTTACCTTGCATGTGCTGTGCCGTGATGGCAGCGTCATCGTCATCGCACTAGCGTGGCTACGGCGGACAATGGGGGGGACGGAGGGACAGGCCTCATTCATAGGGTGCTTCGCATGTAAAACACTATATGGATGTCATGCGGTGGAAGGAGAATCCCTAGCGCATGTAACACTGTGTGGCAGTAATCGCACCAGGCGTCAAAGCAAGTGAATTGCGCAATGAGTGCGTGCTTTTAAGCTACCCGCCCATTACACTGTGTACAGCTGCGCAAGTGCACGTGGCACCTTACGGACGAGTAGTGGGTACTTTGCCAATTAGCAAACGGAAGAATGCAGTGGGCACTTAGCAACTGTACAACCAGTAGACAATCTAGGATAGTTTGAAACGGCCTATGTTACGCGCACAAACGTTCCTTTGCTTGCGTAATGGTTGAAGGCAGTGCGCACAGGGCCCGATTACGCTATCGCATTGTATGTACTCTTGAAGGCGAAGCTCAAGTGCCCTGCAAGTTTTTTCCGCCCATCTTTTCTTCTCGAGTGTGTATAACTTTCATTCGTAGCCATGGCAAGCCGCTCATCCGGGCGAACTGCAGACCCTGCTGGCGATGCCAGTCTAAAGAACAGAGACCGAAGCATGCCTGCCTTTCTCTTCCACCTTTAATGCCACACTGATCCTTATGATGATCGTTGGCGCGCAGTTCCGAGACGGTCTTTGTCTTCCATTTTCGTCTTCCCGCCCGCGACAATAAGCGAAAACAAAAAGATGGCACAAAACAACAAACGCTGCCAAGCCACCACACTGGCTGCGCGATAATTCGGATTCACATCACTGGCAACACCTTGCGCTATCTTTTGTTCGCGGGGTGCAGTTATGTCGATTCGTCGTGCACTCAACGTCCGGCCCCACCCATCACTTAGCGCTCCCATACTACTCACGCACACAAGTATCAAGCACGGCGTTGTCTTCCACAGGAAGTTCGTAATAGTCCTAGTTCATACTACAGCTGCGCAGTCAAGTAAAAGCTATCCAGGTGTTACTGAGGACCTATTATTGCGATAGCAATTATAGGCTGATTTTCGGCTGATTTTCGCCGTCGCCGTCTGTCGACGCCGTCATGTCCCGGATATGTATATGTATGTGTATATACAAAAAAGCATAAAGAAAAATAAATCAGTAGAAAAAAATTCCAAACCACCTGACCGGGGATTCAAACCAGCGACCCCTCGCTCCGCAGCCTGCTGCGCTAGCCAAGAAAGCCACCCGCCATGCTTGTGCCAGCGATATAAGGGCGAGCTATTCATATGCACCATTCGTCGCTCGCGGAACACAGATCTCGGAACACGCAACGCTTTTACAGTTTCTTCCAAATTCAAATCAGCCCTTGAGACGCGCACGATAAGTGGCTCCCTTCTGTACTAGTCATGATGTAGAAGGGAAAAAAAGAACACCGGGCACACTTGGCGTCAGACGCCACCGCGTGGCAGGAGACGCAGAGGGGTCATTCCACGTCCCGCAGTTTAAAAGAAAAAGAAGTATCATCCAGCGTCGAAAAGTCTAACAGCATTATATAATCAATCCTTGGCCAATCCCCCCTGAGTGGGTATGAGCCATGTCAGAGGCAACAACAACAATTGCGTCGGCTTTTGCATTGTGACACTTGTAGCGCGTTGCTCAAATACAAACGCCTAACAACTGCGACACTTGTTAGTTCACGGTTGTCCTGTATGTACCTATGCGTCCTTTTCGAGCGTCCTTCTTTGGGCTGCGGCGGCGCGCCGCAAGTATCGAGCTGCTTGTCGTCCTTCATGCGGCAAACTAATTTCTTGCTATCGCAGTCATTGCTTCGCCGTAGTGGCGAAACTGTGGCTTTTTCTCCACCATCGATGTTTCAGCTGATGGAAGCGATTTCCAATTCGAGAAGCTCTTCCGGCATGACCGCGCTGCTTACATGCCGTCGGTCTGTGTTCACTACATTTGGTGCCGTGAAACCCAGGACTACGTCTTCTGCTGGAACTGAGACGGAGACGACGAGTCATGGATTGATGCGACAGCGTTCGTCGCCCGGAGGTTCGCGAAGCGGGAGCCCGTTGCGTTTACTTCGGCTCTGGTCTGCCCTTGCCCTTCAAGACGACGGCCCGAGGTCCGCAAGGCTAGGATGCCCGTGGAGAGAGGAGAGTCGCACCCTGTCAGCCCAGCCCTCGGTGCAGCTAACGGTATGTCTGCCGAACCTCGGTGACAACTACGAGGTTCGCGAGGCCAGGACGATGAACTTTTGCTGCGATGACGCTCGTCCTGTAGGCCTAGCCCTCGAAGCTACCAACTGCTCACTACTCGACCTGCTGTCTTCGCGTGACGATACTCAGTTTAAGGGTGCCGAAGTCTAAATGCTGAAGCCTTTGTGTGAGAGTAACCGCGAAGGCTCTACTCTCGGATCACATAGCCCCACGCCAATATCGCTGAACTTAACGTGTAAGAACTGTGGAATCACGAACGCGAAGGAGAAAGACGCAACGATTGACGAGAACGTGAAGCGACTACAAGATATCCGGATATCATTGCGTACAGTCATCGACAAGGTCATGAGAGAGAGTAACATAGTACTCTCGTCTAGATCACTGAAGACCGCGAAGCTCTAGGAATTATGCTTATATCTCGAATTCATGAGACAGGAGTTGGAGCAAGTAGACCACTAGATTTATGACGTTATACCTCTTGAAAAACTAGTAAGTGACGTCGAAAGTTCTCAAAACTTTGAAATTGGTATCTTAAGCGTGATATCAGACCTTCAATTTCGATTGACGGAATTAGAGAAAAGACTGCTGCGCCCACCCGCACAACCGACAGGCAGTTCACTGAAGAGGTTGAAGCCGAGTTTAACTTTCTCGCACGGCGAGAGAATGCCCGTCGACGACAACGAGGAAAAGACTGTCAGTTTAAAAAATTCGCAACACGACCTAAGAAATGTAACTCTCGCAATAAGTGGTGCCGATGTGGAAAAAGCGATACAACATCCGATTGAGCAGCAGTCATCTGAAACAAGCTCCAACAATTGTGCCAAATATAACGTCGTAGGCCTTCATGCTCCATCGCTTCTCGGTTGCGGGAGCCCTGAAGACATTTCCATCTATTCTGTTACTGGAGCTCACGATAGCTCCATCTGCTTTGCTATAAAAGCCTCAAACATGCGTCGCGTAGACAAAAGGCCCAAAGCCTCAAACGCGGGTGAAGATGACAAAAGGACCAAACGAAAGAAAATTGGAAGTTCGCTAGAGAGCAAGCATGCAAGTACTGTTGGACATAAGACGTGTGGATCCCTACCTAGACGGCACGCCAAGTCCGGCGGATCTCCCTTTCAGATCCATAAGTCCGAAACCGAGTACGGGCATCCGCCGGACCAAAAACAAATGTCCCTAATCGGATGTCCCAAACGGGACACCCACAGGACCTAAGCGGCACATACGGTGTTGGACATATGTCTTACCCCACGCAAATCCATGGCCGAAAGTCCACTGGACTTAATAAAACACTCCAAATCGGGCATTCGCAGTTCTTGTGATGATAGACTTGATCTTTAAAATTAAAACACGTTTTACTTTACAGTAGTGTTTCGCATGGCCGAACTGCATGTACGGGGGGCAGAAGATAGTAGCGCCACATTGAGATTCATACTGTGTACGAATTTAAAACAATTTTTTTCCCGTGAAGCACACTCCAGAAACTACATATGCATAAGTTGGTAAACCTGTATAGTTCCGTGCGCGGTAATGTCGCATGCGGATGATCCCATGAAGGAAGGAATAGTTCTCGGATGCTAGCGCAGGCAAAGAATTGTATGCAACCGGCTGGCAGCTGTGAGCCCTAAACAATAAAATTTTTTTAGATGCGAAGCATGTTATGCTGGGGGCTATGTCCGTCCCGCCCTCCCGCGTCAGGCCACTTTCTTGAAGTAGGGAAGCACCCATTATGCGAACCAGAACACTGTAGTAATATGAAGGCCGTCAACCACTATCACAGTCATCAGAGTCATGGCCGCGAGCACAGAGTGGCTACTTAGAAATGGCTAGCCAGATGGTGTCTGTCGCCCAGGTTGACCCTATTCCTTGATCGTGCTTACATTAGTCCGTCCCTCCTTCTCGCGTCCCACACCACCACAGCGCATGCGCGTCCCCTCCCCGTCTCTCGCGTCCCCTCCCCCCTCTCGGCCATGACTCTGGTGACTGTAGTGGTGGTTGACGGCCTTTTGTAGTACAGTGTTCTGGTTCGCATAGTGGGTTCTTCCCTACTTCATGAAAGTGCCGGGACGCCGGATGCGGGAGGGAGGGACGGACATAGCCCCGAGCATAAGATGCTTCGCATCTAAAACTTCCCCATCTCCCGCTAAAGGGAACCATGTGTGGATGCGAAGCAGCGGGGAGATGGTTAGCCTGAGCGGGAGAAACGTCGCCGCTCCCGTTTCGCGGAAGCGGCCCGGGCGCTCATCGCGGCGCTGCACAGAAGAGGGACTGAGGCGCGCGAACTCCGTTGCGCCCCCCAGCGGGGTATGCAGTATGCGCCGCTTCGTAGAGGATTCCTAGAGACGGGACGGACGAAGCCCCCCGCAAGCACATGCAAGGAATGGAGTCAACGTGGGCGACAGACACCACCTCCACTGTGCGTGTTATTCTTTTCCTGCACCCACCACCTGCCTAGCCATTGCTAAGCAGCCACTCTGTGCTCTCGGCCATGATTTTGGTGACTGTGGTGGTGGTTGACGGCCTTATTGTACTACAGTGTTCTGGTTCACATAGTGGGTGCCTCCCTACTTCATGAAAGTGACCGGACGCGGGACGCGGGACGCCGGACGCGGGAGGGACGGACACAGCCCCGAGCATAAGGTGCTTCGCATCTAAAAGCTATCTTTTTGTTTGTGTGTGTGCCTGCGAGAATCGCCCCGCTGTTACCAGTAGAACACCATGATTCAACGCGCTAACCTACCACCGATCAACTCAAGTGCGCCGACACCTGCTTCCAGCCATACCGTGCCTACATATCTCCGCCCAGTTATGATACAGTCCCACGATTGTGTCGCTGGCTTCATTTCGGAAACTTGAACGTGCTGGTGAATTTCGTTCGGTATTCTGACATCGCTGCTCAGCCAAACAGAATAATGTTAACAGTAACTGAAACCTTTAATTAATGACGTGCGTAGTGCTTATATTCGCCGAAAAACGGTACTAGCGGTTTGAGCGGAAGCCAGCTAGCGCGACTGTCTTATACAGGAGAAGGGCAGGCTCGCCGACAAGCGATTGCACGGCCAGCGGATGGGAGAAGCGCCCCAAGAGTGTGGATTCCCCCCGATACCAAACTCTGTAATGACTGCTCTGTAAGTCCTATACATGCGCAAAAAAAAAAAAAAAAAAAAAAAAAAAAAAAAGACATGGCATAGACAGTCGAATGGCCACAATGCACCGTAGAAACCTCAAGTGTGGAACTAAATCGAGCTGCTGCAGAAAGTCGCTGCTGCTGCGTCTCCGTGCCGCATTTGGTTCAATGTTGCGTCTGACGGGCCGAAACACATCGCTTTCTCTCAAGATATCGCGCAATCGAGTACTCTTCAAGACTCCTAATACCTGTCTCGGCTTGACTTGTGGCCGTGTTTGCCTTATCTTGGGAACAGGGGAATTAATACAGCGTCGCCATCTCTGCGCGGCTACAGAAAAAATTCGGCAGATCCCACGTATCTTGCGGATCGATGTTATGCGAAGCATCCGGAGGTAAGGTGACCGGGTTGTAATTTTTTTATTGAGCGAAACGTCATGAAATGACGCTAAGGGTATGTACAAGTGTTGCGCGCACAGACATGTTGAACAGTCGCATATGTTTCATATAACCAGTTGTTTACAGTTGTGTAACGATGCCAACAGAAACATGGGTATTGCCAACACCAGAAGCCGTAAGCTGATATGTAGAGCTTGTGCTTGCAAGGATGGTAGCCCTGGATAGTGCTACGTAAACCAGCTACAGTGGATGGCGCTTACGTATACAACTGACGTTAACCCGACATGACTCCTTCGTCATAGGATTACGTATATAATGTTTATTATATTAGATAGCCAGCTCTGCAACCATAATATACGTTTCACCAACATTAAGCCTGGATAGGGTGTTCTTCCAAAGCAGTTTCGAGACCTGATGTGACTCTCTGGTACAATGCTTGATTGCCCGCAGAATGCTTGGGTTCGATTCCTCTTGGGACTCCGATTTCTATTCCTTGTGTTCCTGGCATCAACGCCGCCTGTGTCCGTTTTTCTTAACGATGTCGCCTTTAAATTACCAGTGTCAACGCCACCGATGTCAGTTTCTCTTAACGCTCTCGCATTTAAATTACCAATGCCTGTTCTCGCCGTTCCTGGGTAGATATAAATATATATATATTGTCGAAGTCCTGTGGCGCATACCCGCATTCCGCGGCTCGCGGTATACGGGTATGAGCCACACGCGTCTGGAGAAATGAGTTTGACGACGTACGCGAAGGGATTTTCACGTTATTCATGTCATGACCAGCCAGACATATTCGTCAATACCACTTATCCTCAAATACAAATTTTGCTCTACCCCAAGTTACGGAGGCCATCACGAGAGCACCCAGACGTAGGCGACTAGATAGATAGATAGATAGATAGATAGATAGATAGATAGATAGATAGATAGATAGATAGATAGATAGATAGATAGATAGATAGATAGATAGATACGTAGATAGAAACGCAAAAGTACTTACAGCACGCAAAGAAATGCTTCGCATTTAACACGAGTGAACTTTGTAAACAAACTTTGATAAGCCTTCTGCACCACATATTGACTGTGTGTCTCAAAAATGGAGCTATTTTATCGGTAGTATACGGCTAACGACGCCTCATTACTGAAATCTAAATCAAATATGAGCATTATTTGGGAATGAATGAGTTTAATAATGCAGGCCGACGGCTAGAAAGATTCGATATGGACGGATTTCGCTTCAACAGGCACCGCCATCTTGCCCTACTACCCTAAAACCTCCTTTTCAATGGGGTTTTGCGTAGTACCTTTAGGATGCGCGCTGCGACACGAGCCTAAAACTCCCTAAAAGGCTCAAACCCGTTTGTTGTGCGGATACCAATCCCACTCCGACAGCTTTCTGATGCCTGTTACGATCCAACAGCTCAAAAGTTATCTTGCTGCCGCGCAGTACATTGCAGCGAAAATGGTGCGATCATTTTGAGCATGTACACGAACTTTTCTCGCCTGGCCGTACATAGGGCACGAGCTATTTGTTCATTGAAGCCATAGCGCTAAAAAAGACAGGGACCACAGAAAGAGGACGGGACGTACGCTTTGGCTTCAATGAACGCTACAAACCAACCTAGCCCAAAAGTCTGTTCTCTTGAGCTATTTGTCTTTGAGATCATTTCAAGGAAACTTCACGCTTGTATGGTCGACCATGGCCTCCGAGATGGCGGGCGCGCGGCGGGTTTCTCTCCGGCCGTCCCAATCGCCGCGCTCCCCAGCAAAAAAAACGTACATCGCGTCGCGCGCCCGGCTACCGCGAGATGGCGCATTCACAAGGGGAATCCGGCGGCAGCGGAGACCGCGGAAGAAAGCAGAGCGCGCGGGATTACAGCGTGCGCATGCTTTTTAAGACAAGTATTTTTTTTTTCTGTTATTGCATTTATTGTGGTCCAATTTACGGAGAAAAGCACGGCAACTGCTGAATTTTCCTGATATGAATTATTGTAAGGAGGTACCAATTCGTATGCGGTAGTGTTACTTTTTTTTTCATTACGGTCCGTTTTGTGTCGGCGCGAAATACCTTGATTTGAGAAATATACAGAGGCGTTCTAGCATTCTTCCTTTCTGGAGACGTGTATGGGTGAAAACTGGGCTAATTTTCGTCGTTGAATCATATTGCCCCTCCTATCGTGACACATCGTTTTACTATTTGATCGCGTACGGATATTTATGAGTTGGTCAACCGAAGCACGGTTACGCTCTAGATAACTGAGTGCCCTGGTGATGTCACTGAATTAAGATGATGAGTAATTTTGCCTGAATATTATTGAAGGCTTCGATTAACCGACCTACATTTACCCCACACGTCGTTCACAGTGAAAGTGCCTGATTGTCATCGCCTCCTTTTTTCGTCATCCGGATTTTGCTTACGTTTTGGTAGCGCAATGGCAATATCAGTATCGTGTTCATTTACTGTGCTCTCGACTGTATCCAAATCAATCAATCGGTCATAAATGAACAAAACGCGCCTGTAAACAGTCCGTGGTCGTCGCAGAACCGGCGACTTTCAGTCTAGACCACGGTCTAGACGTGTGGCGACCGCCTGCAACCTCCTCCCCTGTCTCCTGCGGCGCGACGGGGAGGTAGTTGGAAAGGGAAACTGGGGGAAGCCTCGTGGGCGAGTGCGAAGCATTGTGTGCTATGCAAGCGCGGCTTTCGCGCCAGACTTGATGGCGCCGGCGACATCGCGAGGAGAGAGCATGACGATTGCTGATGCCGTGTGTCGAGTTTGGTCGGCTCAGTTAGCGTTCCCCTCCAGCGTGCGCGCGACCTTATTTCTTTGTAACGCGCTCATTCTGCGGCGCCTGTAAAGCATTCCGTATAGAAGGAAGTGCCTGCAAGTTGTTAATAAAGGAAATATAAACAAAGTGTTCCCAATGGAAAATTTGAGTGCTGCTGTACGTGTGTTTTCATTTCGCTATATGTTGTTACACCGAAGGGAAAAAAATGCACAAAGGAAGCAAGCACCGATACCTGCTTTTTGCGATACTGAGCTTCCAAACGGACTGCTTCCGTCGCAGGCCTTAAATCTAGCTTACAACATTATCAACATATCTATTGTGGGTTCGGGGCCAGTGGTCGACCGAAGCCCTCAGAGAACACGTAGGCGACAAGAAAAACGCGTTTAATTTACGAAGGCCCGGCAACGACTGATCAGTCTTTAGCGGCAGGGCGAGCGCGAGCCCCGGGCGTCATCACGCCCAGCCTCATCATCGTTTTTTTTTCTTCTCCTTCGCTAGCGCTCCCATACTATACAGCCCGCAAATTTCGAAGTATAGTAAGTTTCTAGCACATGCGGATCTCTTGCAGAGGCATCGCTTTTCTAAGTGCTCTAATAAAGGCGGCGCAAATAAGCCCATTTGAGAATCGATAGGCCCCGGCATTTACTTGGCCTCTCGTACACCTTGACCAGACATTTCCAAATCAGCGCGAGGTTAATCAAAGCGCAAAACCATTTTTTTCCTCGCCACATGCAACCTGCGCCAACAGCGCGGCAGCTTTTCCGATCCCAAGTAAGTGCGCCGCGGTGCGGAGAAAAGAGCGGGCCACGCCCACCTCGGGAAATACGCTCTCTCCGTGCGATTGGGACGGCCGGAGAAAAAACCCGCCGCGCGCCCGCCATCTCGGAGGCCATGGGTCGACAATCAAGTGAGTGCACGTTGGCCGTCTAAGCCAGCTGAGTAGTGACCGTCGCGAATAAACCATTGCGCGTGCGCTAAGGCTGGCTACCACTGAAAACGTTACTATGGCCCTTAACCATCAATCACAGCTGCTTCACTGTTCGAAAAAGCACTGCCGATGGAGCTGACGGAAACAAGTCGACGCGAGAGCCGCGCCGTCGTGTCTGTAAAGTTCGCTTCGCCGCGGCGAAATTGAGCATTTGACGTCATTTTTTTACCACGTGATGGCGCTCGCCGAATAGCGGCGCGAGCGGCACAAGGAAAAGTTATACGCAACTCTGCTACCTGCGGTACATACTCAGGGACACAGATGCGGCGCCTATCCCCGAGCCATTCTCTAGTGATAGATAAAAAATTATGAACGTCGGCAACGTCACTCACAAGGAATCACGCCCCACACGGAACACCCATTTCTACATTGCTTCAAACCTTTCAAAAAAGGAAAGAAAACGAAAGAAGGAAGACAACTTAAAAAAGAAAAAGCGACAATTGTGACTACTATACAACGTCCAGTGTTTTATATCAGGCACACCAAACTTTGAACGTATATTGC